>JAJOOS010000873.1:0-34918 GCA_029582725.1 Solanum chiquidenum | reverse complement strand
AACATCCTTTGCTAGCTCTCTTCTTTCTTCCTCAACATGTGCTACACTACCTATGGATAATCTGCTAATAGCATCTGCTACTACATTTTCCTTACCCGGATGGTAATGCACGCTCATATTATAATCTTTGAGGAACTCAAGCCACCATCTCTGGCGAAGATTCAACTATTTCTGGGTGACTACATATTGGAGGCTCTTATGGTCTGTGAACACATATACAAGAACACCATACAAGTAGTGTCTCCAAATCTTGAGTGCAAACACCACTGCTGCAAGCTCGAGGTCATGAGTCGGATAATTCTTCTCACGTACCTTAAGCTGTCTAGAAGCATAAGCTATAACCTTACCTCGCTGCATCAACACACAACCTAGGCCAACTCTGGATGGTAGAGTCAAGACAGGAGTTGTAGTCAACCTAGTTTTCAGTTCTACAAAGCTTTTCTCACAATCATCTGACCACTGGAACTTAACCGTTTTCTGACTAAACCTAGTCAATGGTGAGGCTATGGATGAAAATCCTTCCAAGAACCGTCTGTAATAGCCTGCTAGACCCAAGAAATTTCTGATATCTGTAGCAGAGGCAGGTCTGGGCCATTGTTTCACTGCTTCTATCTTCTGGGAATCTACTCAAATTCCTTCACTAGACACAATATGCCCAAAGAAGGCAACTGATTGTAACCAAAACTCGCACTTGTTAAATTTTGCAAATAACTGGCGATCTTTGAGTGTTTGCAGAACAAATCTCAAATGACTCGCATGTTCTTCCTCATTCCTAGAGTAAATGAGGATATCATCAATAAAGACGATAACGAACAAGTATAAGTACTGCTTGAACACTTTGTTCATCAAATCCATGAAAGTTGTAGGAGCATTGGTTAGTCCAAATGACATAACTACAAATTCGTAATGACCATACTGAGTTCTGAAGGTTGTCTTCGAAATTTCACTGTCTCTGACTCTAAGCTGATAATAACCTGATCTGAGGTCTATCTTTGAGAAATGACTAGCACCTTGAAGTTGGTCGAACAAGCCATCAATCCTGGGGATGGGATACTTATTATTGATTGTGACTTTATTCAACTGCCTATAGTCAATGCACATTCTAAGAGAACCATCTTTCTTCTTTACGAACAACACTAGTGCACCCCATGGTGAAATACTAGGTCTGATGAAGCCTTTATATAGAAGGTCTTTCAACTGCTCTTTCAATTCCTTAAGCTCGGCTGGAGCCATTCTGTAAGGAGCAATAAAGATAGGTTGGGTATCTGGAAGGAGATCAATTCCAAAGTCAATTTTCCTTTCGGGAGGAACTCCGAGAAGATCATATGAAAACACTTCTAGAAACTCATTAACCACTGGAACTGACTCAAGAGTTGGTGTTTCGGAGATAAAATCCTTAACCCGAACTAGATGATAGAGATAACCCTTACAGATCATCTTTCTGGCCTTAAGGTAAGAAATGAATTGACCAATAGGCGCTAAGCTACTACCTTTCCATTCTAAGATTGGTTCATCTGGAAACTGAAAATGAACAATCCTAGTTCTACAATCGACTGAGGCATAACATGAATGTAACCAATCCATGCCTAGAATGACATCAAAGTCTACCATTTCTAACTCTACAAGATTTGCTGAGGTGACTTTCTGGGGGACTGTGGCAGGGCAATTTATGTACACCCGCCTAGCTATAACTGGATCACCGACTATAGTAGAGAATGAGAAGGGTTCTGAAAGAGTTTCTGGGTTAACACTGAATTGGACTGCTATGTAAGGAGTTACAAAAGACAAAGTAGCCCTTCGATCTAACAATGCATAAACATCAAGATCAAAGACTCGTAACGTACCAGTGACTACATCAGGAGAATCTTCCTGATGTTGACGAGCCTGAAGAGCATAAAGCCTGTTTTGGCGCTGTCCGCCACCTGTACCAGATAAGTTACCCTGCTGAGTCGGGTGACCTGCTGGTGCTACTAAAGTTGTAGACTGAGCTCTACCATTATTACCTCTTTGACCCTGTCTAGAAGGACAATCCTTCAACCTGTGACCAGACTGACCACACCCAAAGCATCTTTTTTTTCCTGCAAGACATTCGCCCGGATGGTTCTTACCACACTTAGGGCAAGTTGGGTAGATTTTGGTGCCTGAAATACTACCTTGAGACTTAGATACTGATGTTCCACTTTTCTGATTATTTCGAAACTTGGAGGATGGAACACTGGTTGATGAAGGGGCAAGAGTCGAAAACTTCTGCTGAAACTGCGAGAGATTTCCACCACCCGATTTCTGTTGGGAATACTCATAGTTGCCTGTTCTTGCTTTCTTACTCTCCTTAGCCTGTTCCCTAAGCTTATCACCCTCAACCTGCTGAGCGTGAGTCATAAGCCTAGCGATGTTCATATCTCCCAGTAACATAGCATTTTTGCACTTTATTTTCACCAAATCTGACACTTCATACAAGAACATATTCATCTGACCTCTGGAATCAGCAACCATATAAGGAGCATACCTGGAGAGTTGGGTAAACTTGAGCCCATACTCTTGGACCGTCATATTATCTTGTCTCAGGTTCATGAATTCTTGAGCTTTTGCCTCCCTTAACTCTCTTGGGAAGAGCCTGTCTAGAAAGGTTTCACTAAAGCAATTCCAAGTAATAGGAGCGGTATATGTACCCCTGTTCTTTTTCCACTGAGTGTACCAGATATGAGACACATCTTTCAGCTGGTAAGATGACAACTCAACCCCTATCATTCCCAGTGACCTGCATCACCTCAAAGATCTTCTTGATCTCATCCAAGAAATTCTGGGGATGTTCTCCAACTTGCGATCTTAGGAATTCTGGCGGATTCATCCTAACAAAGTCTTGCACCCTGGCTACAGTTGACCCAACATTTGCATTCACAGGTGCTTGAACCCGCTGATTGTTCTGGTTGGCCACACTCTGAGACAATATCGAATGGCATTCCTGAATTCAATATTTGAGACTTTCTGATCTGGAACTGGAGGAGCTGTGTTTGCGTTCCTGGCATTCGCATTCCCGGCGTTAGCTCTATGAGGAGGCATGATCACTGAAACGTAGAACGTCGAGTTAGAATGGAATTTAGATCATACCTCATGCACGATAAGAGTAACAAGAAAATGAAGTTTTCCTAAAACACTTCGCAGCCTCCTTCTCATTAGATGTGGTGCACTTCACACCCATGAAAAAGACTACTTAGTGCGGCTTTTCAGACATTCTAGGAATCTTAAACATAGTGCTCTGATACCAAGTTTGTCATGCCCCGACACTACCCCCGAGACGCGGACATGGGACCGAGGACCACAAGTAATCCCAAGCTAACCATGTTGGCATGATCATGAGCATACTAAAGATAATAAACTGATGCGAAAGCTAAATCATAAATAAAATAAAAATATGGGGAATACCCATATACTATAACTGAGATAAATGATAACCGATGAGTTTAATACAAAAAAGATATTAACTCAATACTAAGCTGAATCTATCTATGTCTGAAAATAGCCTCTAACTGAATAGAAATGTTGGGACATGCCCCAGCTAAGTCTAGCAAAACTAAAACTAAATGACTAAAAATACTGAAAAGAAACTCATGACTATTGTCCTCGAAGAATGAGGACTGCTGAACTGGAGATCGGGAACCGATCTAAGCGTGATCTGGATGTTGAGAACCTAAACCTACATCATGAGAAGATATAGCGCACGTATGCGTCAGTACTTGAAAGGTACTGAGCATGCAGGATAGAGTAAAGCTGAAATAACAAATAACTGAACAAAGCAATAAAGCAATGAAATCATATGCATAAGATGAGATACCGAATCTGAACTAACTGAATGAAATGACCAATTTATAGCATGCTGACTGAATATTGAATGAACTATAAATGTGGTCAATGCAATAGAATCTAACTGAACTGTGGGAGCTACTAATAACCGACAATAAAACCACATGAGTTAAATGTGGAGTCCGATGTATACGCCCCATCGAGAGGACCCAATATACTCGACCAAAGATATAAAGGCATGCAGGCGTGATAACTAAATGATGCCCATGGAGGGGACTTACACCTACGTGGCTCGTAGTTCTGGGACTAAATGGGTACGCTGAACCCCTAGTCCAACTTGGTATTATGCTACTCCCAAATAGATTAAGTGATTAACACATTATGACTGAATTTCTGTAAGTTACTGGATAGCTCGAACTGAACATGCAAACTGAGAATGCAACAATTAAACTGATATTGATGCATTAATAACTGAGCCATGTATAACTGAATAACTGAAATAACTGACCTAGCATGTGTAATTCAAGAACTAAAGAAATACATAGCTAGGGTTCTGGAATTCATGCAATAAACTGAATATTAACATACTAATCTGATTTAGATCATTCTAACAGCTAAGAACCCAATATTTCAAACATTCAAGAAACCCTAGGTCTAGTCATAATAAGGGAATCAAGAAACTAACTGAAAACTAGGGACCTAATGGGTGAAAGGAACCCACTAGTGAAATCCCACATACCTGGTGACGAATTTCATGGAGAAATCCTTTGATTTCTGGGATGGAACTGAAAAAAACTTGTTGCGTTCTTGAACTAGAGTTCTTGACTTCTTTCTCCTCTTAGCGTTATAATTTTTTTCTAAGTTTGATTAATGATTTGACTTAGGTAAGTTCTAGTTATGTTTCTAGACTTAAACTGACAAAAACCTCATAATTTAGGGTCTAAACGACGTAGCTTAGGGGATAAACGAAATAGAAAAAGACCAAAAGACCCTTGACTTAACTGCTGTGGGAGTGATCGACAGATGGGACTAACGTACTGACGATCCGTGCTGGGCATCCGTCGATCAGTACTGAAACTGGGCTTTTGAGGGTCTGATCCATGGCCCTGGACCACCGACCGTGGTTTGACCTACGATCCGTAGGTCCTGGCGTAGCTTCACCCTTAGCAAATTTTCAGGCATAGTTAAGGGAGAGGCTACAGGTGTGAACCACGAACCACCAGCACGGACCGTGGGTCACCCTACAGTCCATAGGTGGTGCCCGTAGGTGGCACATGTAGCTTCTAAAATCTGCAATTGGTTTGCTTCGGATACGGTGTGTTATATTAGGAAAGAGAGATTTATCGCTATTTAGTAAAAAAATTAATGATGGTATACATTAATATATCATCAATTCAAAATATATACGATATTATAAATTAAAATCTTCAAATTTGAGTCTCAAATCCTATGATCAAACTCCTACTAATTAATTATGAATAATTTATGTCACGACTCAGACCGTCATGATAGACACCCACACTAATCCTCCGGTGGAAGAACCACTGCTACGACCCAATTACTTAACTTAGTCGAATACTACGCATTTAAAGATACAGAAGCAGGTTATGACAATAAAAATGGAGTCCCCATAAACTTCAGGGTTTTAACAAACAACTAACCAAACTAATGCGGAAGAACAACCCCTAGAACCTGAAAGTGAATGTACCAAAACTCTACTAACGACAAGTCTAAGAACAAGGGGTGCAACTCCGAAACTAAACAAACACCTTAAATAAATAGCCTGAGTCCAAAAAGAGTGGAATTAAACAAGAAAGATTCATGGTAGCCTGAAAGAACTGGCTCACCCTTGAATCCGATCACGCTCAGCAGTCACCTAGCTAAGGTCTAACAATAGCCGCCTGAATATGCCCTGTACTCAACAAAGAACAAGCGAGTGCAGTATCAATACATAACCACAGTGTACTGGTAGGATCACACGGATATCCCAATAAGTTAAACACATGCAAGTAAACACAACATTATAAAACAAGCATATACCGAACATATACATTATTAGTCATCTTTTCAGGATCAATGTAGCATCCCACGTTCTCATTAATACATATATATTTACGAACAACGAACAATTTCACAATTCACAAATATCACAGTTATATCAAGTCATTGGTTATCAATTTAGAGCAACATACAGTCTTCCAATATCAATCATCATTAGATATGAACGTAATCATCACAAGTAGATACACAACACAATTCAATGGTCCTCTCACGGAACCCAATTCAATGGTCCTCTCATGGAACCCAAACCCAAACTGTTAGTGTACCAGTTCGTGGTACCCGATCTAGTATTTATGCCGAAACGTGCCAACCGATCCCATATTTATGTCGGAACATGGCAACCGATCCAAGTTAGTGTGTCGGAATGTAACACCCGATCCATTCAACAAACCACAATCACAATCACAATGTATATTCTCACAATCATACAACAAGAGGTGATTTATGGCATACAATTATTCAATTATCCTCATTTACGATTATGGTGATCAATAATGCAACATTCACATACATACATGCATTATAATGAAGCAATTACAAACATCATCTACCTCGAATCCAAGCTTGAATCCCCTAAGGCACTTGAATCTTTCCTTTTCAGATTCTTTCTGCTTGTTCTAGGTCTACAAACAACAATTTATACGCAAGGATCAACAATCAAGATCCAATTACCCGGATCATAATCAATAATATCAACCCCAGGTCAAACCTTGATCCCCATACCCAGATTAGGGTTTTTTCACCATTAACTTCAGATCAAAACCTTTCCCCAATGATAATTACCTAAGAAACTGCGTTCTACAGATCAAAAAATGAATTCAGGGAGTTAAAACCTTACTTTTAGCCTCAAGAATGGTGCAAAATGGTCAAGAACTCGTCTGGGGTCGTTCCTTAGCTCTCAAAGTCGAGAAGTGCAGAATAAAGACATTGTGGGGTTTATTTACGACCTTAAGTCGCGTCGAACCCGCCACAACTGTCCTTACCCCGGTACAACTGCCCCGCCCTGACGACAGAAATCCCGCCCAAGCGGCTTGCACCGAACCAGTGAGCTATTTTAATAATTCCAAGACTCTCATTTCACAACACACATTTAACTAACGACACTTAGAAAATACTGTTCAAGCTAAGATCGATTCCGGGAGTTCTACTCACCTGAATTCAATTTTGTAGGGTTGTACAGATTTCTTAACGACTTATCTAACCACTCATGTAATCAAAATCATAAATATATCACCCGATTGTTACCATATTTCCGTACACCTTAATGAATCTGATTCGTCCAAATCTGGACTAGGTTGGGAAATCCGAAGTTACTACTTAAAAGTTTTCTAGCCCCAATTCTTTCCCCATTGGCTTTTCTATAACGATGGGAACATGTCATTACAATAGATACTAATTTACCCATCATTCGTCCCCGAGTGACAAACTAGGAGAAAAGGGCTAAAACAAGAATAAAGTAGTATATGAATTGTCGAATAACTGAGATACTTGTCCCACATACTTTTTATGTAGACTATGGGCTGCTAGAAGCTTAGATTGGATACTTCTCACCTTACCCTGAACATCTTTCACCAAAACAAATCTCAAAGGTTTCACGTCTTCAACCTCAAACAAACCAATTAAACACCTACACATCCTCCCATACAATGCCTCAATGAAATTATCACAATACTCGAGTGATAATTATTGTTGTATGTACACTTAACTAACAGCAAAGCTATTCCCAATAACCACCCAAGTTTGATCGTCCACATGTTTACCACATGTTATCAAGGACTTTGACACAACATTAGGACGAATCCTTTCTCACATAACCATGATAAAATCTTAAATCAAAACTTGCCACAATTAGAGGTGAACCTAAACCAACCAACACACACTCATAATATCCAAACAATAATAGTTCTTATTAACATCTCAATCTCACAACCCAAATTCCCATAAGCTTAAGTTATAAAAGTTGACTTTTAGAAATCAGATACCCATTGAGGGATATGTCCAAGCATACAAACTCTCTAACAACACTATCGAAATGCTAGATTTAGTAATTATAGATTACCTCTTAAGAACAGTAGAATTGGATTTAATGATCCACACATTCAACCACACATAATAATCGATACATGACCTCGACGACAAGATGAACTATTAGATTGTCGGACAACCATAAATACGCATAGTAGCTCTTCTATAAGCTTTCATAAGCAAGGTGGTACATGTAAAACCACTGAAATACTTTAACAACTCCAAGACAACATCAATTATGTCATTCAAAATAACCAAATCTTCCTAATCTTCCCACTCAATTAAGAGAACATCACAGGATTTGGTAATCCTGATCCACCACTAGGGATCCACCCACAAATATGAAAACACACGTGATCATAACTAGTGTATTATACTCACAATACTAACAACCATCATAAACACTCCGACTATTTACCTTATTATAAACCAACACTTTTTTAAATGAAAACCTTTCTTAGATACCTTAACAATCAAAAGTAATTAACTTTATGACTCAATCCAGGTGTAAGTCCTTTCAAAGGTTCAATACCTGATGCAATTGATCATTTCTCGCCTTAAAAATTCATACCTTGACAAAATATATCACTACGAATGTAGACATACAATGAAAAATCTGAATTGTAAATTCAAATGTATAACACAATCCCCTTATCTATCAACATTAGCTTGTATCTTGAAGATTTTTATGAATTCATGGATCTTCATTTATCATTGATCACATCTACATCAATCTTACAATATCCTTCGCTAAAAATTCCATCGTACTCCTTACTAAACTCAAAAACAAAACATAGCACTTATCATCACTTTCGAGATAATATCTATACACTCATTTCTCAAGTCTTTTCCAATAGTTGTCAACCAATCTGATGAACTTGTGACACTATTACCATATCCATAATAAAACAAATGAAATCACACATCTCTGACCCAATTATCTACCCCTCTGAAGATACCTCTTCAGCCTTTGCAATCAAATAAAACATTCTTGCTCTAGTTTCTCTCTAAAGGTTGTACTACATTCCACTATATTTTCCTTCATTATAACTCTAACTCTTTTAAATTCTATTCGAGTGGTGTCCCACCATCTCTTAGAACTTTCCATACAACCACGTTACTCACCATATATTAGAAAACCACAATCTTAGGTACTCGCAAGTTGTAATTACTATACAAACTTCGTTTGACCAACAATCTTATTATATAGTTGCATCTCATCACAATCCATCACGACTCTTATTACCATTACGCTCTGTCATCCTTGACTATCACTACACAGTCAACCTTTTCATCAACACGACACCTCAAACTCAGGTATACTCATTAAATTCAGAGGACTAACCCAATTTATACGCACTTTTTTACTAAAATACTTTAATTTCCTTCACCCAAGTATACTCATTGGGACCTTACTTATCCATAAGCTTGTCATTCCGGTATCTATCCACTCCCTTATGGCTTCAGATAAAATCACCAGCCCTCATACTACCTTCCTTATTCTTAACAAACAAGATAGGAGCACCCCACGGGGAAGCACTAGGACGGATGAAACCTTTATCAAGAAGCCCTTGGATTCGAGCCTTAAGCTCTCATAATTCTGTCGGAGACATACAATACGGAGGGATGGAAATGGGGTGAATGCCAATTTCCAAGTCAATGTAGAAATCTAAATCTCTATTCGGAGGCATACCAGGAAAATTTGTAGGAAACACTTCCTTAACACTCAGACACCACAAGAATAGACTCAATAGAGGGAGACTCAACCTCAACATCCCAAACATGAGCCAAATAAGCCAAACAACCCTGTCCTACCAATTTCCTAGCCCGAATGGAGGATATGATCTTAGCTAGTTGAGGCTTGTACACCCCTTCCCACTCTAATCTTTCCCTACCGGGATCTCTAGAGTTACCGAATTAGTATTACAATTAAGCCTGGTATAACAGAGGGACAACCAAGTCATGCCTAAGATTATATCAACCCAAGTCTGAAAATCCCTAAACACAACAGGACAAACACGATATACAAGGGTGACTATGACTGACTCTTCAACTGGGGTAGAAACATGGATGGGGGCATAAAAAATATCACAAACCACATCAATCCCAAGACAAACGGAATGGACACATAAGAATGAGTAGAACCTGGATCAAACAACACATTAGTCATCTGGTCATGAACAAGCATAA
Organism: Solanum chiquidenum; assembly: GCA_029582725.1. Lineage (NCBI taxonomy): Eukaryota > Viridiplantae > Streptophyta > Magnoliopsida > Solanales > Solanaceae > Solanum > Solanum chiquidenum. The sequence continues at coordinate 24,841 of JAJOOS010000873.1, read as the reverse complement.
TACTTGTGACCATTGCATCAGACACCTCAGCATCGGTCTTGCCCGGAAGGCATAAAACTAAGCCCTGTCATCTTGACGGGCAACCTCCTCACCTGGCTACCCTACTCCTCTACCTGCATTACCATTTCCCCAGCCTCCACAACCTCGCTGATTTCCTCCTCATATGCCCAGGTTCTCAATAATTTTAACACACTTTATAACTTATATTCGATTGTTGAACACTGAATTAGATCACGAGGGTTAGTTTGGGTATGATTTGGGGTCCATAATTGTGACTAGGGTTGAGATTTTGTCTCACTCTGTCCCGCTCTGACGGGACTGTAACACCCCGACTTTTCAAAACGTCTAAATTAACTCGTATATTCGTGGAAAGACAAGGAGGGTGGATAATAAATTAAGAATGATGTGGTATGTCATATTATAAGTGTTCAAGGGTTGTATCTCAAGTTTTGAAGTTAGGTAAGTGGCAAAATAAAAGTTGGCAAAGTTATCATAAGTTTTTTTTTAAAGATTTCTCTGAAATTTGGGTCAAATGTATTGGATGTTTTATCCCAATATATAAAGAGTTAGAAGGCCTATCACTCATTAAATAGAAGGCCTACGAGTCTAGTTTGCAACGCAGAAAACCCCGTATCCAACCGACATTGGAGTAAAAAGTTATGAGGGTTTTACTACGGACTGCCAGGGCAGAATCCGGGTGGGGTAAAAATATGTGATATGTCGGCTTACTCAACGTTTTAATCTATGAAAACATTTCATTTCACTTCCAAACCAGAGATAAATCTTAAGAGAGGGTTCCTATGGAATTCTTGCATGATGAAGGCTAGTTTTTGACGATTTCTACCATTAAATGTTGCCCCCGTGCCTAGAAATGTGATCTCTACACGTGGCAATCATTTTTTCCTTCTATTAGCTGCATTTGGAGTGTTTTATTTAGAAAATATGATTAGACTGATTTTAGAGTTGCCACTTAATTTTTAAAGTAAAATTAAGAAAACTATTCATTTCCACAAGACTAAAACAGGAATCTAGTGAAAAATGGTAAAGGGATTCGAGGTTCTTATTAACATTCTAGGAAGGTTTTAAAAGCACCTAAAATAAACACTAATGTGGTTATCCGACAATTAATTTTTTGGCTAAAAATACTTTAACATAATTTGAATAGAACGATTGAACTATTTTATAGTTGAGACGGTTTTAAAAGGGGAAAAGGGAAATACTGACCTACATTCTAAGTGAGATACTTCTCAAAATTTATTCTTTTAAGTCTTTTGTAAGATGATCGATTTAGTTAAATTGTTAAAATGAAATGAGCGTCTTTCGGGGATTTAAACTTTTCGACCCTAAGATTAACGGCAAATACTAACAAGCAAAACAAACACAGTAAAGTAAAGGGGGAAAGAGGGTTGGGCCTAAATCTGGTTTATGTCCACTTGGACCAGTATTTGGGCCTATTTTCATTTTGGGCCTTCGGCCCATTTGAGTTGCACTTGTCCTAGACTAACGCAAAGTAATCATTCTTTCTTTTGGGCCTTAGGCCCAATTTTCCACCTGCCCTAAGAACTGACAAAATAATATCAAAATTTTAATGACAAGGGCTTAGGCCCAAAATAACAAAATACAAAAAATGAAAGGTGGGCCTTTGGCCTAATCTTTTCAACTCCCGATCTGCTCCGTATTTTTAACCCCGGGACCTGTACGCCGATTTTTGATGGCTTGGCTGACTCGATAGAGGGAATTTGAGTCTTTATGACTCTTTCGAAATGCGGGATAAGAAAATAGGAGTTCGTGGCGAACTCAGACAGATTAATATGCAACAGAAAAAAAGATATATTAGCAAATGCAAAAAATTTCGACGAAAATTAACATCAATCTGCAACATGTAATCACATAATTCAAATAATACTTTAACAAAATGGCACGTGTGAATACTATGTGAATTATGCTCACTTTTTACCAATCTCAACAGTAGCTTGGTAAACATTTAACAGTTTATATAAGTGCATTCAAGGGGTCAATGATTAATTAATTCATGAAACCACTCTATGATATAATAGGGATAACAAGATGGTCATTTTAAATTCAAGTAATAGCAACACAAAAACTACCTGATTGTCATAAAGAAAATCGATCAAGCATAAGCAATTTACAACAAATAATACTATACCCAGCTAATTCCTTCATGCTATTTCAAGAAATCTGGAAAACAAAACTCATACTAATCTAGTGCTCCCTTAACATGCGAAAAATGGACTCCTTGTTAACCAAGAAACATGAAAGTAAACTTAGACTAAGATAGCAAGATCTTTGTTGCTCAACAATATGTAAAATCATAGCTAAATTCATCACTGCAAGGTTAAAACCTGTTATGGAAACACTAGTGGATCCAAATCAGTCAGCTTTTGTACCAGGGAGGGCTTTAAATGATAATGTGATATTGAGTCATGAATTGATTAAAAGGTATGGTAGACAAGGAATTTCAAGGAGATGTATGGTGAAGGTGGATATGAGGAAAGCATATGATTCCTTGGAATGGTCATTCTTGGAACAGATTCTGGAGGAACTTCAAATGCCAGCCAAAGTCATTCAGTGGATCATGCAATGTGTTACTACAATCACTTATTCTATCCAGATAAATGGGCAGAGCACAACTCCTTTTAAGGCCAAGAGGGGAGTGAGACAAGGAAATCCAATGTCTCCTTACCTGTTTGTGCTAGCCATGGGTTACTTGACTAGAATTTTAAAGAACTTGCAGAAAAATCCTGATTTCCACTATCATCCTAGATGCAAAAAATAGAACATAGTGCAGTTGAGTTTTGCAGATAATCTGCTAATGTTTTGTAGAGGTGATATAAAATCAGTGAAGTGTATTAGAAATTATTTTATGTTGTTCTCTAAAGCTTCAGGTCTGGTTGCAAATGAAGAAAAGAGTAGTGTCTATTTTGGAGGAGTCAATAAACAACAGCTAGAGGAGGTTCTGCAAGAGCTACAATATCTGAAAGGTGAACTACCTTTTAGGTACCTTGGAGTGACCTTGAGTACTAAAAGTATTGCCATTGTACAATGTCAGCCTTTATTGGATAGGATGTTAAGCAGGATTACAAGTTGCACAACAAAGTTTCTATCATATGCAAGTAGAGCTCAACTTATCAAAAGTGTGTTGTATGCAATTCAAATGTTTTGGGCTCAAATTTTTGTTCTTCCAAAGAAAGTGATACAAACAGTGGAAAATATGTGCAGAAAATTTTTATGGACAGGAAACATTGAGACTTCAAAGAAAGCATTAGTGGCATGGGATAAGATGTGTTGGCCAAAAGAAAGTGGAGGATTGAATTTCCTTGATATATATATACATGGAATAAAGCAGCAGTTACCAAGTTATTGTGGAATTTATGCCAAAAAAAGGATAAAATATGGGTTGTATGGATACATAGTTACTATGGGAAAAAAGGTGTATGGAATACTCAAGCTCAACAAGCTTCTTGGGTGGTACAGAAGATACTAAAGGCTGCAAAATATTTACAAGAGGCAAGATTTACTGAGGAGGATATGAATAATATGACACAGTACAACATAAGTAAAGTGTATTGACAGATGAGAGGTACAAAGGAGAAGGTAGAATGGAGATCACTAGTGTGGACAAATTTTGGAGCCCCGAAGTGGTTGTTCATCATGTATTTGGCAGTGAAAAGAAGACTTGCAACCAAAGATAGATTGGCAAAGTGGGGAATCGTTCAAGTACTATCATGTCCCTTATGCCAATCAGTAGATGAAGATCAAGATCACATATTTTTTCAATGTGCATATGCAGTAGAGGTGTGGAGGAGTATACTACATTGGTAGGGAATAGCAAGAAATGCAATGAACTGGACTAATGAGATAAATTGGCCAGTGCACTACATGAAAGGGAGAAGTAGCAAGTCCCTTGTGTATAAAATGGCATTGGCAAACACAGTGTATCAGTTATGGCTAGAGCGCAATACCAGAATTTTTCAACAAAAACAACAGTCAGTAAGCTACTTGATCAGGCATATATTTCAGGAGATACATGGAAGAGGCATTAAATATCCAAGAATAGCTACTATATTAAGCACTTTAAATTCTTACCCATAGAGATAGCTAGCAGATGTGAGAACTTTGGTTAGCAAGGATGGAGATTATGTACATGCCGGATACTTTTTGTTTTGTAACGTTTACTTGGTAAATAAAATGTTTACTTACCAAGAAAAAAAAAAGATAGCAAAATCACAGTCCGTATTGACGCTACACTCATGCTAAACAAAATCTCTTTACACATTTATGAGAAAACAACCAACCAGCTATGATGAATGAAAGAGTCAAGATAACATCTAATCATCAAATATTAAGCAACTCGACCAACACATAGCCACAATTATGATCTTAACATGAAATGGGGGGCCATAGACTCATTTGATTCAACTTTAGCTAAGAAGAAACTCAAAATAAACTAATTCGAAGCTTACGCAATCCACACTTTTTAAAGCCAGCATTCTGGGAGTATAACAGCCTAACAGATTCCAACATTTAAATTTCATGAGCAAACACCATAGAAGTGAAGATGAAGATGAAAATTTCCACATATCAAGCTGAAAGGGTAAGACGAATCGAATACAGAACCACGTGAATAAGCCCGGACTCTTAATCAACAAAATGACGTAAACAGTGAAACAATAAGAGGCAGGCAGAACATTTGTAACAACTACACCGCTGGTTCACCCCCAACAATCACATACAGAGAAAAACTTCTTAAATCTTAATAGGTAAACACATCGCATGATCGAGAACCAAATCATCTACGCAGCGAGAATAAAATGAGCATGAACCGAACTTAAAATTACATTTTATAGTGTAGCCAACTGAGAGAAGATGAGCAGGAGAGCAGCCTTCCACAACCATAATGAGAATTTCCGAGAGGCTTTCGAACGAATGAGAAAAGTAAAGCTAAGGTCCGAATATGTTCTACCCCCTTTTTCTGAATGTATTTCCCGTATACTCCCGTGTGTACTCTCACTCTTCGATTCTCTTTTCTAACTTTTTTTTTTGCTTTAGTAAAGAATTTCCAACTCCAAAAACTCTAACCCATACCATGAATAAGAAGGGATTATTTATAGTGGAAAATTAGGGTTCGGATAGGGGGGAAAATGGATTGAAAAGGCCCATTTTGAATTCAAAACTCCCAAAAACTCTTTCACCAAATTAGGGAGGTAACTTTTTTCTGAAAATTTCACCCATTCCGAAAGAGGAAAGGGGAATGGACGATCTTGATCGACTCTCATGTCCTCTCGTTCCACGCGGCTTAATCTCGAGAGCAAGGACGATTCTGCGTGATCTGCTGCTGGAAATGTACTGTTGGAACAGTACTGTGTTTGCAGTAAAGAAGATGAAGTTGGGGAGGTGGGGTCGTTCATGCGTTTGTATTTACTGGAATGGGTGTTGTACGTTGTTGCTATTGTTTCAATGGGTATTGAAATGGGTTTATGTATGGATAATGGGCTGGGTTGGGGAATTATGGTGGGCTGCTGGTAGGAAAACAAAAGGGAATTGTTGGAAGTTGAAATGGAACGTTGGGAAATATGGAGTGGAGTTGGATTTGGGAATAATTTAAGTTGGGTCAGCTGGGAATTTGGATTAAAGTATGGGCTGGGAGGTTTTCTGGAAATGCAAATTAAAAGCCCAACATTTCGTCATTTAAGATGGGTATAGGGTAAAAATTGAATCGGTTAGATTTTGGAATTTAAGAAATAACCAAATTGAGTTGAATTAACAAATTTGGCTAAAACCCAAATAAGGTGAACTAATAAAAATTAATTAATGAGCTTCTTAATCCTAACGAAATAAAATAATTAACTTAATTATAAATAAAATAATTAAAAATGTAAACCATTATATATGCAAAATTTAATTAACCAAATATTTAATTAAAACAAAAATCTTTTTGAGACTACTTCCGAATATTCCTAAAACGTACTAATTAATATATACATAATTATGTAAAACCTATATATTATTCAAACAATTATAAAAATAATAAAATAACTTTAAGCTAACGAAAAAAATATTTTGAATATTATAAAGTCAATTATTTCAACTCGTTTGGAATTTAAGAAGCTCGATGATTAATTTATATTGTGGAGATCCAAAATTGGGTGTCAACATGGAGCTGGTTTTTGAAGATAAATTTGTAGTTATTGGTGTTTCTTCAAGGTTTAAACTTGGTTAACTAAGGTAATCATCTCGGAACTCTTTTATGATTGTTTTTATGAATTTATATGGACGTTTCGACAAGTTGGGGCAGTATGGCAAATATGTCAATTTAAGATTAATTATGAATTGTTTATATGTGTCTACCAGTTGTGTATATATAGTGTTTGTGAAGCTTAGGACATAAGGAACAACTTTTGTGAAGGAACTACGGTCTTTCGATCGTTCATTGGAAAGGTATGTTAAGGTTATTCCCTTCGTCGACATGTTTCCTTAGAGGTAGTTTACATTGGTGATATTATAGATGTAATTGTGAGTGGTTGGCTGATTGAGTGGTTATAAACCCTCATTTTAAGGACTCATAATATGTTAAGAACGACCCTAAGTTTGGAACGACTTGGAGATTATTCATATATATTGTTTATAGCTAAATTGCTTGCTTTAGCCTATTCAATTATTTGTTGTCTCCCTTGAGGCTATTGTGGTTAGTTGTTGATCTATGAACTGCCTATGGGGGCTATGATGTTGTCTAATAGGACTATGTTATTTCCAAAGAGGAATATGTGTTGCCCACGAGGCTATATTGATGCCAAAGAGTGTTATGTATTGCCTACGGGGTTATTTTGACGCCAAAGAGGGCTATGTGTTACCTACAGGGCTATGTTGATGCAAAAGAGGGCTATGTGCAACCCACAGAGCTATGATGTTGCCTAAGAGGGCTATGTGCTACCTACGGGGCTATATCGTTGCCAAAAAGGGTTATGTGACTTCTTACAAAGACAAGAGGCTACCGATAGGGGTATGTAGATTTATTTGGCACCTTCTGGGCTTATGGGGGCCTAGGTAGGTGGTATGTTGTTTGTACCTGCCGAGCTTATGGGGGCTTGGTTAGGTTGATGTTTAATCATTTTTGTATTTTTAGATTCAGTAGCGGGTTAGCATGCTTATCTAAAATTTTGATTTGCTTACGTGATTGTTTTTGGTATATTATGATACTTGCTCACTAAGTCTATAGCCTTTCATATTCTGTACATTATTTTGTACAGATGCCCCATTGCCTTGGGGGCGCTGCATTCATGCATGCAGGTCCCTACAGACGACCCAGTAGATTTCCTCAGCAGCAGGATTGACTTCTATCTGATTGGCTAGCCCCTTTCCTCCGGAGCTGCCAGAATTGGGAGGTTTGTTACCTTTTGTTGTATATATCTTTATGGGTAGGCTGGGGGCCTGTCCCGCCAATCTTTACTACTCTTAGAGGCCTGCAGACTAGTGTGTGGGATGTATAGCTATGTTATGGTCATACTGTCTTAGTTTGTTGGTTTCCTGAAGCTTGTGAGTTGTTTAATGTATTGTCTTGATATATACCTGCTTTCATTTTTGGTATAGATACCATGGTGGCCTCGACGGCCCAATCAGGACTTCTATGATAGTTGGTTATTTATTTATGTAATCTCCTGGGAGTAGTTGTTTCTTTAATAGATCAGTTGATAGGGGTCTTGCCGGCCGAGGGCTTAGTTTTAAGCCGAGATATACTTGTTTGTTTTCTTGATTGCGTGTGGCTGTCATGCGCTAGTAGCAAATGGTTCAACAGGGTCGGCTCGGGCCTGAGTTTTGGCATTAGGAGCCAGTTGCGTCCCTCGAGTTTGGGGCGTGACAGGGAGAAATCCCGCACTGGCGGTCTCGCCGTAGCGGGGAAAATCCCACCTCAGCGGCCCTGATGGAAACATAACCCATGCCCACAATTTCTGGGGTTCCTCTCTTTTCTATATTTCCCTTAGATTCCCCGGCTATAACTAGGCATTTAAGAAAATCCCTTTAGCTAGGACAATCATTGTCTACCTGGTCAACCCAACGAAGTACGCACTTTAGAATCAGTTTACATCGTTTCAACACTACCACACACATATCCCCAGGATACACCCAGACTCACACGGTTACAGTTGGTCGCAACGCACGTCCATATTTCTCGCTTACGAACCGCATTGTAATTTATCTAGACCCTTGCACCTAATCTCGTGATGACTTTCTTTTCACAACAAGTTTCACGACACTCAAGCAGTTACAACTTGCAGACAAGTCCAAATTCTTTAATTAGTTCAGACGACCATTATTGATTATCTATGCCTTATACCGTCCCTAAGGCCATATACCAATTGGAACCTTCTCAGTTCCAATTAACTTGCTTGTGTCCCTTCAGCCGGGACTACGACGTCTAGTTCACTTCGTTGAGATACTAATTGGAAATTGGGAGATACCAATTGGACTGAACTCATACCACAAGCGACAATAGTAGCTAGCGAGCCCCACAAAAATGCTAATTTCAATCATAGAACTTGGTCGAACCCAATTCTTAACCGCCTCAATCTTTAACTAATGGTAACAGACCTTGAATCAATCTTAGAGAAAAACGGAGGCACCTTGCAGTTGGTCAAAAAGGTCATTTATCCGAGGCAATGGATACTTGTTCTAAATGGTGGCCCTATTCAACTGTCGGTAGTCTATACACATCTTCTCTTACTAGTGATGGTGTTACCGCTGTTGTTGCTCTAGTTCGGACCATAGAGTGAATGAGGAAAGATGCGTTTACGGCAGTTTTTATAAGGGCATTGCGGTTAAAAACCGCCGCTACGTTCATTTCTGGCGATTTTAGAAAGCGTAGTAATTACGTCTGTCACAAATTACTGCGGCGATTTTGGCAAAACCGCTGTAATTGTAATTCGTATATTACGGCGGTTATAATTGTTTAATACAACAGTTTAGCACCGTCGTAATTTATATGCGCAGATCGAGTGGCATTTTTAAACCACCATAATGTGTTTAATGCATCAGCCGTTATTCCATTTTTTTATTCTCATAATTTCATTCTATTTCTACTCTAATTTAATTGCTCAAAGCTTATTTATTTGCTATACATTAAGTATCGACACAAACATATAAGGAAGATTATTGAAACAAATTAATCATCATATATAAAAAAATATAAGCATTTCAAAATAACATAACAAAATTCTTTAAATGTTGAAGGAGCAATATATTACATCCATCCGAATAGAAATAACCATATCATATTCTGGAATTAATATTATATGAGAACTCGCATGATCTACGTTGATAAGATCCATGGCGATCTTCTTAGCTAGCCACCTGCAGTAAGTGACATGAAATCAATATTTGATTTTGAAAGATCTAACAACAGAGGTGCTAAAATGTCATGAAAAAGATATGAATCTCTATATAAAAAAGAACAACTGAAAGTCACTTTTGATATGAATCATTTTTTCCTCCCCGATGCATTGTAGCAGGCAATATAACTCTTCCAATCAATAAAAGGGCACAAAATAATCATTGGCCAAGATGAAGAGTTTTGTTACCTGAAAGCCATAACCTTCTCATATTGAGCATCATTCTGGACAAAATAATGAGAAAAGAAAAATAATCATTAAGATAACAATTGTTCATTACATATTTGCTCATTTAGGTAGAGGAATATGTTGCTTGTGAATTTCTTACTCCTATTTTTTCCTTCACTTCTCTTACAACTCCTGTAAATATATCATCGGACTGATTTTGACACAACGTTTTAAAGGGGGTACGAGTATCAAGATGTTAGTCAGATTGCAATAGAGAAACATACCTCAAGAATAAAACTAGTTGGTATTTTCCATAAGCCTGAAAGAGGCGGCACATAGTATTTCTCTTGCACGACGAGCACCTTCAGCGGTAAGTCTATTAAGCTGAGACTACAAAATCATTCATCCATACATGATAAACGATTGTCAATGCAATCAATAAGTTCCACATAAACCTATAAAGCCACTGGACATTACCCGAGATCCCAAATCTTGAAACTTTTGTTAGCAATCCTCTCCCATATCATAATTCATCTGATACACCCAAAGGTCTTGATCTCTTTAACATGCGTTCTGAATCTGTTTGATGGTCTACTGTTGAGTTATTTGTAGGAGTCCTCGTATGCTTTAGCATAGCTGCTGCAAAATAACTAGCACATAGAGGAAGTATCAGTTTATGGCTGACTAACTCTTAACAAGCGGAAAGAGATCAGAGGGGGGAAATCAGTATCTCCGATTTGTAAATACACTCTGACTCCACTATATTTGTCAATGAATCGGTATTCACACTAGCATTGATGGCCTCATAGCATATGCGCTACACTTAAATACCCGTTGCATTATTTGGAGTGGTAAAACCTATTGGCCATCATTAATGAACTATACATGAATTTTAGCTAGCTTGCTTTTCTGTAGGTTGTGCCACTCTTGCCAAACAAATAGTTAAGTTTCTCCTTTTCAGTTTAGTGAAAATTATTTTCATTAAAAAAACATGGCATCCTGTATGCATATCATTTTGTGATACTCCTTGAGATGCAATATAAGTGTTTGAATGTTCCCTTTTATCGAGCAATATGATCCAGCATAAGAACAATGGTAAGGCCTAAATTTGCAACGTCTTTTGTGTTTGAGCTTTCGATAGTAAGATAATATTTTGTGACTGCCAAGATTTTGATGTCTACAGTGCAATTCCAGTGACTACTACTTTCTCCAAGGCTAAGCATCTTATATTTCCAAGTTCAACTTAGCAAGTAGGACATCAATTTTGTGCTCCACTTCTCTTTAAAGACAATTTAAAATATAGATATACACATCCTATCTATAAATGAATCATAATAGGATGTTTTTTCGATAGACTTAAAACTCAAAAATACTTTAAAACCGAGATAAAACTAAGAACATGAGTGATGCACCATGGCATACATATTTTCAACCAAATTACCTGGAAGAGTAAACTAGTAACCGCTACTACACAATCCTTTCGCATCCCCAAAGGATTTCTAGCAAATTTCAATAACACACAAGTCTACTCATTACAGCACTAGATTCATAAAATCTAAAAAAAAACTCGAAACAGATCTACCAACTAAGTGACGAAGCAATACAAAACCACAAAGAAATCGAAGATCCATACTTACATAAGCAAAAAAAGAGGAAATTGAGAGACATGACTGAACCTGCGAGCTTCATAGCATCGACGATTTGCGCGAGATTTGGTGGACTCCTAATTTGCGCGAGAAAGGAAAAAGGCAGGAAGCAGAGAATAGGGTTTCAAATATAAAGTATTAAAAATCAAAATAAAATGGCGGTTTAAGCCGCCTGTAATATTCATCAAAACCGCCAGTTTACAAACATGTAATACGACGGATAGAAAACTGTCGTATATACGTTGTATTTTTGGCGGTTTTTACAGACCGCCGGAAATAAACCGTCGTAATTTTTTACTTTTTTTGTAGTCACTCAGATACCAATTAGATTCAAGTCATAGCACGAAGGAGTAGAAAGAAGTGAGTTTTTCCTAAAATCATATAGCCTCTCGAAGAAAAGTACGGACGTGTTCGTACCATTCCGCAAGACTCTACTAGACTCATTTTGGTACAATGAGATCAACGAACCAAGGGCTCTGATACCAACTTTGTCAGGATCCATACCTTTGTGATTTACACCCACACTAACCCTCCGGTGGGAGAACCACTACTACGACCCAATTACATAACTTAACCGAATATACGACGCATTTAAAGATACGAAAGCAAGTTTAAATGACAATAAAATGGAGTTCCCATAAACTCCAAGGTTTTAACAAACAACAAACCAAACTAATGCGGAAGAACAACCCCTAGAACCTGAAAGTAAATGTACCAAAACTCTACTAACGACAAGTCTAAGAAAAAAGGGTACAACTCCAAAACTAAACAAACACCTTAAACAAATAGTCTGAGTCCAAAAAGAGTGAACTTAAACAAGAAAGATTCATGACAGCCTAAAAGAACTGGCTCACCTTTGAATCCGATCACGCTCAATAGTCACCTAGCTGAGGTCTATCAATAGCCGCCTGAAGATGCCCTATACTCAACAAAGAACAAGCGAGTGCAGTATCAGTACACAACCATAGTGTATTGGTAGGATCACACGACTATCCCAATAAGTGAAACACATGCAAGTAACCACAACATTATTAAACAAGAATATACCAAACATATACAATATTAGTCATCTTTTCAAGATCAATGTAGCATCCCACGTTCTCAATAATACACATATATTTACGAACAACGAACCGTTTCACAATTCTCAAATATCATAGTTATATCAAGTAGTTGGTTATCAATTCAGAGCAACATACAGTCTTCCAATATCAATCATCATTAGATATGAACGTAATCTTCGCAGGTAGATACACAACACAATTCAATGGTCCTCTCACGGAACCCAATTCAATGGTCCTCTCATGGAACCCAAACCCAAACTGTTAGTGTACCGGTTCGTGGTACTTAATCCAATGTTTATGCCGGAACATGGCAACCGATCCCATATTTATGCCAGAACGTGGCAACCGATCCAAGTAAGTGTGTCAAAACGTAACACCCAATCCATTCAACAAACCACAATCACAATCACAATCACAATGTATATTTTCACAATCATGCAACAAGAGGTGATTCATGGCATACAATTATTCAATTATCCTCATTTACGATTATGGTGATCAATAATGCAACATTCACATACATACATGCATTATAATGAAGCAATTACAAATATATATCACACCAACATGAAATCACAACCATCACCTACCTCGAATCCAAGCTTGAATCCCCTAAGGCACTTGAATCTTCCATTTTCGGATTCTTTCCGCTTGTTCTAGGTCTACAAACAATAATTTATACGCAAGGATCAACAATCAAGACCCAATTACCCGGATTATAATCAATAATATCAACCCTAGGTCAAACCTTGATCCCCATACCCAGATTAGGGCTTTTTACACCATTAACTTCAGATCAAAACCTTTCCCCAATGATAATTACCCAAGAAACTACGTTCTACGGATCAAAAAATGGATTCAGGGAGTTAAAACCTTACCTTTAGCCTCAAGAATGGTGAAAAATGGTCAAGAACCCGTCTACGGTCGTTCCTTAGCTCTCAAAGTAGAAAAGTGCAGAATAAAGACGTTTTGGGGTTTATTTACGACCTTAAGTCCCGTCGACCCACCACAACGGTCCTCACCCCGCTACAGCGGTCCCGCCCTGGCGGCAGAAATCCCGCCCCAGTGGCTTGCACGGAACCGGTGAGCTATTCTAATAATTCCAAGATCCCCATTTCACAACACATTTTTAACCAACGATGCTCAGAAAATACCATTCACGCTAAGATCGATTCCGGGAGTTCTACTCACCCGAATTCAATTCCGTAAGGTCGTACAGGATTCCTTAACGACTTATCTAACTACTCATGTAATCAAAATCATAAATAAGTCACCCGATTTTTACCAGATTTCCCTACACCTTAACAACTCTGATTTCATCCAAATTTGGACTAGATTGGGAAATCCAAAGTTACTCTCAAAAGTTTTCTGGCCCCAATTCTTTTCCCATTGGCTTTTCTATAACGACTGGAACATGTCGTTACAATATACTTTAAATTTTTATTTTATCCTCAATGAGAAAGCCACACAAGTATTATGAAATATTTAAAATTATAAGTTTCAAAATATTATAACTATACATATATTATGATATATTTATAGACAAAAAATTTAAAAATATTTCTTCCTTTATTAAATATCTTTTCAATATTTGTGAGAGTAGCACTTACAAGATTTGTTCGATGTAATAATGTGTAAGTAAGAATTGTATTAATGACGCCACCTAATGCGTATAAAATATGTGGATATATTAAGAGAAATATGTATTTCTAAATATAAATGGACGATAGAATTTTCTTATTCACTACTATCATCCGCAGATAAAAGTTAATCTCTTTTACTTATACAATAGGTGGAACATCGACGCTGCAGAAAAGCTAGCGCCGTATATGAAACTCTTTTACACTGCTCTCCTAGATTTTTACAATGAAGTGGAGAAAGAGTTGGCAAAGGAGAACAAGTCATTTCGAGTAAACTTTGCTATTAGTGAGGTAATTATGTGATGGATATTAATTATTACTCCTAATAATCCAACAAATAAATTAAAGAGCTTTTTAGTACGGAAGAAAGGGGTTATGAAAATGCTTTTCACGTTAGAGTTGATGCTTTTTTTTAAAAAATGTCCTAACCAAATGCTTGGCAATCCTTGGTAGAGCTTATTTATGATTTTGTGCTAAACCCGGTAAACGAACAAATAGGTGGTCTTTCTGGAAATGTTAAATAAAACGACTGTACGACCAATCTTTTTTTTTCAGAATCGTTTAGAACCCCCAAACTCCTCTACTCCTCATCTTGACTCCGCTTATGCAGCTCTATCCCATTTCATGTGTCATTCATTTTTAAAGAGAGAGAATAATTAATTAATTTCAGATGAAAAAGTTGGTGAGAGCTTATTTACAAGAGGCGGAATGGTATCATGGGAACACAATCCCCAGAATGGAGGAGTATATGAAGAATGGAATTGAAACTAGTGTTATCCCAAATCTTACTGCTGCTTCTTGGTTAGGCATGGGCGAGGAAGCAACCAAAGAGGCATTCAAATGGATTACAACTGAACCTCCAATTCTCATCCCTTCCTCTATTCAGTGTCTACTTCATGCATAGCTAAGCTATATTTAGTTTTTTAAGTGTATCATAATGCATAGTCAGTGTATAGCTCATGCATAGATACACTATATTGTATATCCAGTAATATCAATTGGTATTTGGTTGATAACTCAATTTTCCAACCACTTTGATTAATTTACCACCAATTTTTGTTTGTTTATAATTGGGATTACTTTTATAGTGAGAATTACATGGTCGAAATTTGTAACATCTCGAAAATCTATAAGCTACAACCCGAATCATTATATAACATCTCGCAACTCTACTCTTAAAATTTGAATCGTTCATGCAATACCTCAAACTTCGAAAAGGGCTAAAGAGGAGTAACAGGCAAGTTCACAAACCCAAAATGGACCATGGACCCTTCACGACACCCTAAACGGTCCGTTAAGGGGTCCACGACCCGTTTAAGGCATGGTGGCCAACCGTCCAAGGCTGCCAAGGTGGGGGTCACATGGACGGGACCCTAGGCGGCTCGTGGTGGCTTACGATCCGTTTAGGGGTCCGTACAAGTCACACATCAATTTTTAAGTTTTGGGTCAACTTCAAACGATCATATCTCTCAACACATAATGAACTAGGTGGTCCCAGATCTATTAAGTTAAAGGTCTTTGATTCCTCTTTCCAGCGCCACCAAGTTTGCCTCATTTCTAGTTTGGATTAAAATGTTATACCCATTTTAGTGAAGCCCTGTCGGATAGGTGAAGCTTCACAACCGGCTATACGGCCCGTGAAGTGTTTCACGGACCATGGAGACTTAAACGGTCTGTGAAACCTCCCTTAAAATATTTACCCTTTAATGCCTCATTACTTTCATACCCCTTTTTTATTTTAAAATGATATATATCTATTTTTATTCATTTGCTGACATCCTGCTGATGCCAACGCCACCCTTTTTTGTAAGAATCTATATAAAATATGTGTATTTATGGTAAGTTAATTACTTTATTATTATTATTACTATTATATATATATTATTATTATTTTATTTTTAAACTAGCCCTATTTAAAATGTATAATATTTTTTAAATTTTAATTTTGTTGGTCAAAACTATTATCTAAAAGTCAAAATCAAAAGAAGGTTTATCTTTTTTTCAAGTCATGCTTATTAATGAGTTAGAAAAATTCTTTCAAATTTATATAGATTAACAATCTAAATCCTTTATAGTGTCTCGTGTAATGTCACATCACTTACAAAATTATTGTTTTAAAATATAATTACTAAAGTTGTTTGACTTAGTTATTCGTTACATCTTTTTTTCGTCAATTAAATTTTATTTTACTCTATAAAAACCTATTTATTAAAAAAAGATTATACTATTTATTTTGATAAGGCAAATCAACATTAATAGGAATTTATTTTATTAAATAAATTTTATTAATTATATTTTGAATTTAAATTTGGTAACTATTACTATAAAAATAATTACTAGAGCTATTGGACTAAGTTATTCATTATATCTTTTTCGTATATTAAATTATATTTTACTCTATTAAAAAATATTATTCCAAAAATAAATTAGACTATTTATTTTTGATATATAATACAAATATTTTTTATTAGGAGTTTATTGGAATTTCCTTGATATTTGATTTTATCGATTCAAAATTAATAGAACTCATATTACAATAGTTAAATGAATAATTTTGCGTTTTGCCTACTGATATATCCTAAAAAAATATTGTGGTTAATGAATTTTGTGTTTGAGGAAGTTTTTGGGTGTGAAGAAATTGAAAAGGGTGTGAGTAGGAATGAAGTGGGAAATGGTGAAAACTGAAAAGAGCGGACAATGAGAGAGAGAAAAATCATACTTTTTTTCTTTGTATATTATTTATCTTTCTAATATATAATTTCTGATATGTCATAAAAAAAATATATGATATAAAAAAAAAATAACGTTGGAATACCACGTGTAGTTGGTTGTATTATATACCCAATGATCAAGTGAGAAAGGAGTTTAAAATATTGTTCTTTATCGAGTTTAAGTGTTTATTTGACAAAATGATAAGTAAGAAGGTTCAATTAACAAACGAAACCAAATACAATAATTTTTCAAGTCATAACGCCTCCTAAATATTCACAACTAACATTTTTGCTCTTGATAATGGGAGTGACCAAATTTCATGTCACCCTAAATAATCACGGTTAAAAATTTCACCCAAAAATAAAATTCATATTAAATAGCAATAATAAGAGAATAACAACAACATCAAATACTCTAATCAAATAAAAATATAATATCCAAACAAAGTAATTAATACCACTGCTTACAGGTTGATGGTGCCAAGAGACTAACCACACTTTCTAACTAAACAACATTCTTTTATGTCACACAACTCATCATAATATTATTCTCGCACTATTTTCTTATAAACTATAAAAAATAATCTATGGATTACTCTTTATTGCACTCTTTGATTTTTGGTGGAATTTTTTTTTTATAAATGAACAGAAGCTCTCAATTTATAGAGATGAAAATTAAAATGCCAATTTTTCTCTGTAATAATAATTAGTTGGTCGCTAATTTTCAACAGAGTAGATTTGCTTTTGTCAAAAAATGGTGCATTCTCTTCCTCATTAATAGGTATGGACCGCACAACCCCTCCTAGTCGATTTTCTCTATAACGTTTTTCACCTTCAAAATTTTTAATGGATGCTTGAGTTTTAAAAAGTTGCTTCAGTAGCTCTTCTTATCCTTTTCATATTTTCTTTGTGGAATTATAAAGAACCTTCCAATTGTTCTATCGTCGTAGAGTCTAAATTCTTAGACTCCTCAATAGCACACATCACACTATCAAATTTAGATTAAAAAGAGCAAAGGAGAAGATCTACCACGCATGCCTTCTTGGTTGATTCAAAACAATTATCACTCTTGAACAAAAATTCAAAAGGTATTCAGATTCTTTTATTTTTAAAACTTTAAAATCAGCCTTTAAAGTTTAAAATTTTATCTTCTTCACATGATCAATTCCTTGTAGAAAACTTTACAAAATCTCCCTTTCTTTGAGATGGTTGCATCAACCGCTTTCTCAACCATGTGATCATCCAAACACATCTAAACACTGATGGATGAGCGTGAGGCCCTATTGATCTTACTTCCTTGTTTTTAATGATGTATTTTGGGACAATTTCCTCAGTAGTGAATTTTGTATATACCATTTGTCTATAATGTCCCTAATACTTTCATGCGTAGACATCATTTTTCATAATTATTTCTCTTAAGACGGAGGAATTGAAAGAACGGTAAATTATTATTTCATTGATTTCATCAAGTGGACAAGTATTGTTGGACATCCTAAAGTAACATAGTGGACAACTATTATTGTACAGAGGGAGTAATTAATATCACTGATTATAACTTGATGGTATGAAGAAACTACCACACTTTCTAAATAAACAACATTCTTTTATTTCACATAACTTATTACTCCCTCGGTCTTTTTTTACTTGTCAAATTTTAACTTAACACGCCTATCAAACAAATATTGATTGCTATAGTGAGTTTATCATTTTTATCTCTATTAATTGATGATAGGATCCCAAAGATCTTTACTAGCTATATTTATTAAAGACATTAATTTGATATTAATAAATTGAGGGTATAATACGTAAAAAAAAGTTATTCTATCTTACTTTGTCAAAATAACAAGTAAAAAAGCATAGATAAAAAAGAAAAATTGAACAAATAAAAAGGAACAAAGAAATACAATACTATTCCCACATCATTTTCTTACCGATTACAGAAAATTAGAGCTGTTAATATGGGTTAGGCCAGTTGGGTCGGCCTGGCCTAATCTGTGATTTAATAGGACTAGACTAAGATTTCTGCAGCTCATTTAAGAAAAGAGTTTTTTAGCTCGGCCTGGATAAGCCTGCTGATTTGTGGGGCTTGAGAAATATAGGTAGGGCCGGCCCGTGGGAAAAATAAAAATAAATATAATATTAAAAATAACAAGAGTCCAAACTCAAAATATGTTTAAAGTTTATTCAGATATGCTTGATGAAGATGATGTTTTGGTGTTGGATATGCCATAAGTTTCATGAAGTGTTAGATACGCCATAAGTTTTATGAATTTTTTAAAGGAGTTCATTTTTTATTTTTTTATAGATGAAATATTGTCATATTTTTTGTGTTTTATTGTGATAATTACAAAACAATTAAGTTAATATTTCTATTTAGATATTTATACTTTTGCTTGAAACAAACTTAAAAATATTATAAAGATAATTTTATTTGTGGATTTGATTAACAAGTAGTACATTAACACCATGTAATATTGTTTTATCAATGACAATATTTCTAAATTATAATTTATAATTTAATTTAAAAATTATAAAATATAATTATTTTTTTAAAAGTAGGCTGCCGGCACAGCCCGCAGCCTGCAACCCATTTACTTGTGGGTTGGGCCGACTGTTTTTTGACCCATAAAAAAAATGGGTCAGCTCGGCCTAATCCAAAGCCTGTATGAATTGACTTGAATGGGATATGGGCTAGCCCTTATTGACAGCTCTACAAAAAATAGCTTGTAGATAACTCTCTGTTGCTCTCTCTAATTTTTGGTGTGTTTTTTTTAAAAAATGAACAGAAGCTCTCAATTTATAGGAATGAAATATGTCAAAAAAAATCTTGTATTAAATAATCGATTGTCAATTTTCAACATAGAATTTCATGAAATTTCTTGTAGAGTTTCATAAAATTTATAGAGTCCCACAAAATTTTAGTGTCTATGATCATGATGATGATAGTGGTCAAATTTCTGCACCCTAACAAATTACCACCACGGCACCACCAATTCAAATCTTTGTAAATAGGGTTATGTCTGTGTGAAGTAGTAACTTAAACAAAAACTTCTTTACGTAATTCACTTCTCTTACTTTCTATTACTGTTATCAAACCTTAATTAAGCATTTTATTACGTCTTTAGTTTCTCTACTCCAAACTCTACAAAAACTAAGTTGAAAAAATGGATGGATTTGGTGGTGAGAGCGAAATTACAAGTCGGAGTGACAATCATCAATCATCATCCTACCATGTGGGGAGACCATTTTCTTGTCTATGCTAATCTCTCGATAAATTTGAATGCCTAGTGTGTTCATGTTTTAATTTCAGTTTATATTTTATGTGTCGGCAGAGTAAAAAAAAAAATTATGAAGGAAGTTGGGACTTATCAAATTTTACGTACAACCATTCTAAATATCCATCACTAACATAATTAATTACCGTTGATGATGGGAGTTGGGACTTATTGAAATTGTACGGCCATTCAAAATATTCATCACTAACATATTTACCGTTGATGATGGGAGTTGAGACTTATCAAATTTCTTGGCCACCTTAAATATTCACCACTAAATTTTTTTTCTCTTGATGATAAGAGTTGGGACTTTGTCAAATATGATGGCCACTAGAAAATAAATTGCAATCACAAATAAAATATGAAGAAACATAATTTTATTGATAAATAGTGCGGATTCAATTTTATTCTTCCCTTAATTTGAGGATCGTTTGTGGCGTATTTCTCAAACTAGGATGATTAAAATTTGATCTTTTTTTGAATATTTCATGAATTCGTGAAATATTTGAGATACCTTTTAAGAAAATATAATACCCTTTATATAGACATAACTCGAATTGAACACGTGTTTCATAAATTTCAATGTATGACGTCACCAATTTTCAACATAGCAGATTTCTTTTCAAAAAAAATTGCGCACGTTTTAAATTATCAGACAAAAGATGGTGCATTTTTTTTTCTCATTAATGGGTATAGGCCCCGCAATCATCCCTACCAAATTAAGAGCATTATTGTTAAAAACGACTTATTTTAAGAATTATTTTTTTAAAATAAATAATAATTTGTGTTTGGCTAATATATTTGAAAAGTGTTTTTTAAAAGGTAAAATGTGTTTGACTGATCTTTTTTAAAAAGTGTTTTTGAGAGTCAAATTACGAAAAAAAAATAATAACTATTAATGGATTTTTCGTATTAAGATTATTTTATAGAGAGACTACTTTAAATATTCACCACTAACATTTTTTCTCTTGATGATAAGAGTTGGGATTTTGTCAAATATGATGGCCACTAGAAAATAAATTGCAATCACAAATAAAATATGAAGAAACATAACTTTATTGATAAATAGTGTAGATTCAATTTTATTCTTCCCTTAATTTGAGGATCGTTTGTGGCGTATTTCTCAAACTAGGATGATTAAAATTTGATCTTTTTTTAAATATTTCATGAATTCGTGAAATATTTAAGATACCTTTTAAGAAAATATAATACCCTTTATATAGACATAACTCGAATTGAACAAGTCTTTTAGAGTTTCATAAATTTCAATGTATGCCGTCACCAATTTTCAACATAGCAGATTTCTTTTTTAAAAAAATTGCGCACGTTTTAAATTATCAGACAAAAGATGGTGCATTTTTTTTTCTCATTAATGGGTGTAGGCCCCGCAATCATCCCTACCAATTTAAGAGCATTATTGTTAAAAACGACTTATTTTAAGAATTATTTTTCTAAAATAACTTTTTAGAAAAGTGTTTTTGAAAAATAATAGTTTGTATTTGGCTAATATATTTGAAAAGTGTTTTTTAATAGGCAAAATGTGTTTGACTGATCTTTTTTAAAAAGTGTTTTTGAGAGTCAAATTACGAAAAAAAACAATAACTATTAATGTATTTTTTGTATTAAGATTATTTTATAGAGAGAAACTACTTTAAATATCTATAATAAAAAAGTTAATTAAAATTTTATTTTAATTAAATTAAAATGTACATTTTAAATTTTCAATCAATATTGTACCTTTTTTTGGGAGGGTTAAAAACTTTAATTGTTATTTTTTCATCTTTTTTCTAACCTTACAAAAATATTTTTATTATCTTTTTTTCTAATTCTGTAAAATTATACATAAAATAATATGTAAAATATAAAATAATAATATATAAACATAAAATAAAATGTAAAATTTATTATAAAAAATAAAATTCTTAAATGAAATTTAACCAAACTTATTAGATATGTTAATTAATAAAAATATATTGGTAAATATGTATATGTCTTGAGAAAAATAATTTTTTGCTTCTGTTTTTTTTAAGAAGCAAATATTTTTAATTTCTTCCCAATAACAGAAAAACTGTTTTTACTTCTATTTAAAAGCACTTTTACTAATTGCCAAACACATGATTTTTCAATAAAAGTATTATTTTTTCAAAATAAGTGTTTCTGGTCTCCCAACAGCAATGTCCAACAGGCTATAAATCTTTATAAATAGACTTATGTTTTCATGGTCTAATTTGAGTTTAAATATTACGTGTAGAGTAAAAAATTTCAAAAGTACTTTTGGAGAAAGTTATGTTTTCAACTTTTGAAAAGAAGTTTTGCTACAACTCAAAAATAACTATTTGTATTTTTTCCCTTAAAAGCACAATAGATTTTTAAAAGGCTCAATGAAGTAAGACATAAGTAGGAAAAAATATGTTAAATAGAACATGACAAAACGAGTTAAAATTAATCTTATCTTTCGCTCCGCTCTTTTTAGTCAACCTTTTCACATTTTTACTTTTTATATTCAAACCCCTTGAATGAAAATCATGTGTGTCACTGTATATATACATACAAATGGATATAATATACATATTTATACATATAATATACATACATACATATACACAATATACACATACCATATACAATCAAGTGTATATTTTAGAGATTATAATAAAATAAGATTTATATTTAAATAATTTTTTCAAATGACCGAATGATATATATTAGTAATCCGAGTCCAAATCAATCAATTAGGACGATGTTTAGTCCTATCATCTGACAAGATGATAATTACGAGAAAAAAATTCATGGCCCAAATATTTTTACTGTAGATGATGGGAGTTGGAATTATTAAATTCGTACGGCAATTCTAAATATTCATCACTTATAACATATTTATTGTTGATGATGGGAGTTGGGACTTATCAAATTTCTTGGCCACCTTAAATATTCATCACTAAAATTTTGCTCTTGACGATAAGAGTTGGGACTTGTCAACTATAATGGTCACCCTAAATAGTGATTGAAAATAAATTACAATCACAAATAAAATATAAAAAAATATAATTTTATTGATAGATAGTGCGGGTTTCAATTTTGTTCCTCTCTTGATTCGAGGGTTGTTTGTGGTGTATTTCTCAAACTAGGATGATTTAAATTTGATCTTTTTATGAATATTTCATGAATATGTGGAATATTCGAGTACCCTTTATATAGGCATGAATTAGGGTTTAGGGTTGAATAGTTCCAAAAATCCTAATTGGAATTGAACACACCATGCAGAATTAGTGGCGGAGCCACTTTACAGGCGTTCATCCGACCCCCCTTCGGTGGAAAATTATATTATTTGTACATGGTTAAAATATTTTTTTATGTATATATAATAGATGTTGAACCTCCTTCGGCTACTTCGTGTGTCTATTTTTTCAGATTTTGAACCCCTTCTTGAAAATCCTAGCTTCGCCACTACGTAGAATCCCAACTCAAATTGAACACATCTTGTAAACCCACAAAATTTCAATGTCCACCGTCACCACTAACATTTTTGCTCTTGATGATGAGAATAGTCAAATTTCATGTGCACCCTAACTAAATTGAATCTTTATAAATAGGCTTATGTCTGTGTGAAGTAGTAACTTAAACAAAACATCTTTATGTAATTCACTTCTCTTACTTTCTACTACTGTTATCAAACCTTAATTAAGCATATTATTACGTCTTTAGTTCTCTACTCCAAACTCCACAAAAACTAAGTTGAAAAAATGGATGGATTTGGTGGTGAGAGCGAAATTACACGTCGGAGTGACAATCATCATCCTACTGTTTGGGGAGACCATTTTCTTGCCTATGCTAATCTCTCGGTAAATTTGAATGCCTAGTGTGTTCATGTTTTAATTTGATTTTATATTTTATGTGTCGCTGAGGTAAAAAAAAATAAAAAATTACACTTTCAAGTTACTTGAAAATATTTACGGGTAAGATCTTTTAAAATATGGGATTTGTTAGGTTATCTTCGAGAACATATAAAAATAAATATGACCTAATGTATTCCCCTACGACCTTAAAACTCTTAATTTTTTTAACATGTATTCAGTACTGCCAATAATATAAAAAATTGAATGCTTTTGTTTTCAGTTGAAACACTCTTGATCCATATTCTGTTTGCAAATAATTTTTGAAGCACAAAGAAATATATATCTATACAAAGTTATTTATTACGCGTATAGGGAGCCAATGAATGGGAAGAGAAGGAACACAAGGATCTAAAAGCAGAAGTGAGAAAAATGCTAGTGATTTCTCCTTCCAAACCTTTGCAAAAACTTGGACTTATAAACACAATCCAATTGCTTGGAGTGGCATACCATTTTGAACATGAGATTGAGGAATCATTGAGTAACATGTATAATGGTTATGAAGAATGGATTGGTGAATTTGGTGAAAGTCATGACCTTCATGTTGTTGCTCTAAGCTTTCGATTACTTAGGCAACAAGGTTACTATGTCTCATCTGGTAAGTAATACGTCATCCCATCCAATTTACTGTGAACAAAGCTTGTTTGTAGATAAGAGTTTTTAACTTTTACACACTAGCGTGTGAATACATATTTTGAAACAGATGTTTTTAGGAAGTTCACTGATGACCAAGGAAATTATAATAAAGCATTGGTTAACGACATGAAAGGATTATTAAGCTTGTATGAGGCAGCACAATTCAGAGTACATGATGAAGAAATTTTGGATGAAGCAGTTAATTTCACCACCACGCACTTGAAGTTATTGTTGCCTAAATTGAGTAATTCTCTATCGATGCAAGTCAGCTATGCCCTAACGTATCCAATAAACAAAACTATAGCCAGGGTAGCAACTAGAAAATACATATCGTTTTACCAAGAAGATAAATCATGTGATCAAGTGCTATTAACTTTTGCAAAATTGGACTTCAATACATTGCA
>JAJOOS010000872.1:0-42467 GCA_029582725.1 Solanum chiquidenum | reverse complement strand
AGTTAAATCAAATGAGCCCATGAAGAATGGGCCGAACAAATTAAATTTGAAAAAATTACAGAAATTCTACCTTTTAGTTTACTTATTACCATTATCCCCTATAAGTTTTATAAATTTCCAAAATCCCTCATTTTCGCACATCAGATTAGTGTATCTCGCGCATCAGATTAATGTATCAGCGCTTATATTATTGTATCTCGCACATCAGATTAATGTATCAGCGCTTATATTATTGTATCTCGCACACTTATATTATTGTATCTCACGCATCAGATTAGTGTATCATGTATAAAATATACATCAGATTAGTGTATCATGTATAAAATATACATCAGATTAGTGTATCATGTATAAAATATAATGTATCTTACTTAACAATTAATGTATCTCGCGCATCAAATTAATGTATCAGCGCTTATATTATTGTATCCGTTTTGAGGGATTTTTGTAAATATAAACTTTTAAGGGATAAATTATAATTTTGCCTTAAAAGTGTGTGATTTTTGTAATTTGCCCATTAAATTTTCCCCACAAAACTTTGATGTGAATTCTGGCCCATAATAATTTCTTTTTGGGCCAAATGTGAATTAATGGATTGATGACTGATCAATTTATTTCTTCCAAAGGTCAAATTAGGTCAGGACAAGTAGTGTTAGTTGTATCGTAAGAAAGGACAACGACTAATTAAGTATGCAATAATTTTTTTGTTTATTGTCCCTAAAAAGTGTTAAAAGCAAACAAGTATTCGAAATTAGAATGATTTATCTTTTGCGCAGAAAGATATAGTATATGATGGTAATGTAGGGTCCCCCTTCAGCAATTGAAGTTAAGTTTTGAGTAAAACATTTAATAATGTAGAAAATCAAGTGTAGGACCATTTTGTGGATTGTCCCTTTGACTATTTTCACATGCTAAAAGAGAAAAATCATTGAAAATAATTAAGTTTTTTTAATAATAATACAGCAATGTAGTACTATTTATCAGCTAAAGTGCAATACTGAGGTCTTTGGAAATGATTTTGGAGAAATATGAGAATGGACAGGTTCATCTTTGGCATATGTGACACATTATTGGTATACCTATATAAGGGACAATTCAATGGAAAAGGCCCAACTTGGACTCTATTACACGAATTTGAAGTCAATAATTGAGAAAATAATTCCATGTCTCCACTTACTATTTCAATAAGAATATAATATTATAAAATAGGGATGAGGATCTAATTTACGCCTCAAAAGTTAGTTCAAAGGGAGGAAGATTATTCGATTCTTATAATGTGTTCGGGGATCTCATTCCTCACCACATGAGATCCTTTCTCCTTCCTTTGATCGAGCTATTGGAGGTTAGTTAGGCCGAAAATCTAATTTGACCTGGTATTTGAGTCAAGCCCATTAGGCCCGATATGGCATCCTCGAACTTACAAGGAGTCCAGGGATCTTATCCCTCATCGCTTGAGATTGTTTCTCATCTCTTTGAGAAAGCTTTTGGGTGTGAATTAGGTGTTAAACCTAATTTGACATGGTATTCGAGTTAAACCTATTGTGTTTGATGTGGCACCCTCGAACTGTGTGTGTTTGAATATCACGCTCCAGATCGAATAGTGGAACCTAGATAATTTTAGATTCGGGCTTAAAGAGGGTGGGGGTGTTGATTGAAGGAATCTCACATCCGAGTCTACTCATACATGATTTGAACGATTCTCATCCCTTTAGGCTAATTTTGGTGTATGAGTTAGGCCCATAACCTCATTTTAAAGTTGCTTTTGTTTCTTTAGAAAGATAATTATTGATTAATTTCTATAAGTTTAAAATCGTTTTTTTTTTAAAATAATAATCTTAGAGGTCGGTGTTTTAGGGTTTTTCATAATAGAATATAAAAATATTTTCAGAAACTAGACGTGCTAGTATGAACACCACACAATTTTGGTACATGTCGACGAAAGATTGATAGTAGTAGTAATTTGACTAAGAAGTTTGACAAGCACAATTAAGGATTTGACACATTAACTTGTAACATAAACAAGTAATTTGAAAATGGTTCTAGAATAATCAAAGGAGTATTTTTTAAATATAACTTGAAGGTCAAGATTTTGTCAAACTATAGTGAATCTGGTATGGTACAGAATTTATTTACTAAAATATAAAAAATTACATTTGTCAAATAGGAAAAGAGGAAAAAATTAATGAGAAAGTCAGTTGTTTCTGGATCATTCTTAGATACCTTTTGATAATAAATACTAGTTTGACAAGTTGTGCATAATATTATTATATACTACATGATGGATGCAGGTCTTATTCAGATAATTAAGAAGAAGAGACGCAATTTGGTTAAAGAAAAATAAGAGCTAGAAAGATAAAAAGAAAGATTGACTTCAATTTTTTCCAATAAAGTTGGTAAAGGGCCTACTTCATTAATTGCACCGGAGAAATTAGTAATTAGAAGGAGTACTATTTACGTTATTTTAATTTTGGGCTGTTATTTGTTCAACGTCTTATTCTTTTTTTAATCGTGAGAGGTTGAATGTAATTTAATTCGAACAATGTGAGAAGGCTCATGATTAGTACTTTCTTTGTTTTATACTTATTTGAACCTTGATGACCTGATATAGTTCTTAATTTTTTTTAAGTTAAAAAGTGTATTTTACAAAGTTAACATTATTAATGATACTTCGAGATTCTAAAATTGATTACTATTTTATATAGTTATTTAATTCTAAGATAATTGTTTGATTTAAAAAATAAAACTTTCTTGATTTGTTAAAATAATAAGTAAAATAAAATATTTAATTTTGTTATAAAGCCAAGTAAAATGAAATTAAGGAAGTAGTATATTAGCCAATATAAATATAAATAAACAAATTTTGATATTATTTATTTCTATATCTATATATAGGAGATAAGGTTATAATTATGAGGACAATCTTATTTTGAATTAAACTACCACTTAATATTTCCATCAGTCATTAAGTTTATGAATCAATAATAGTGTAACAATTTTCCATATTATTTGTTAAATTGGCTAACAAATATATGTAACTTGTATATTAATTAAATATGATATGAAAATTTGAAAAATAATCTTTCAAAAAATTTAAAGGGCAAACCACATAAATTCCACTAGTTTGAGTCTTAATTACTAAGATTCCCAATAGTTTCAAATATTACTTCCTCCACCATATTTCATGCTTAGGATACATGAGTTTGAATTCATGAGATACATGTATCTGCCGAATTTTAAAATTGAGATACAAAATTTATTTATTTAAATTAATTGGTTGTAACTGATTTTCTTAATTAGAGGAGTAATTGAGGATTTTCAAAATACATAGATAATTAATTTCATTTTATTATTCTTTGAAATAGTAAATTCATTAATATTACTAATATAAGATAAAAACATGTATATCTTGGTAATGTAATTTGATTAATTTCAAATTATTACTCTTAAAATAATAAATTCATTAATTTGATGTATCTATTATCAATATATGATGTATCCAACAAACTAAACACTTAGATACATGAGTGTCTTACAAGTACACTCATATGTATCATAGAAGTATCTAGCATTAATTTCATGTATTTGTTATACGTATCTAGTATTAATTTTATGTATCTATTTATATATATACATCTAATATTAATTTTATGTATCTTTTATATGTATTTAGTATTAATTTGATGTATCAAGTATCAATTGCATATGTTATATCCAAAAACATGTATCTCGAATACATAGTAAGCATATACACCTAATTATGTGTATCTAAATTTCATACGTTATATCTAAAAATAGGTATCTAGAATACATAATAAGCATATACATTTAATTATGTGTATCTAAATATGAAATGTAGCTGAAACACATGAATTTAGGAATAAATCACGACTGTAGAGTATCTATAGTATCATTAATATCATCGTGTTGTTAAAAATCATGTATTCAAAATTTAATGGTGGATACATATACATGTTCAGATACCCCATTACTAAAAATACAACTCAGATCTTAATTAAGATTACTACTTATTGGATACACATGTTTCAAGGGCTATATCAAAGTAATATTGGTACTACCACATCCATGTCACGGTAACCAAAGAAAGCCTTAGAAGAACACCAGCAAAAAACAACTCTCTACAATACTCCCTTTGATCCTTTTGCGTTGTGGCATAATACAATCAAAACTAAGATCCATTTCTTTTGGAGATAAACAATCAAGACTCACTCTGAATTGAGAGTTTTCTCTGTAGCAGTTACTTTGATTTGTTCTCGTTATAAATGAACAATACATAATAATATTTGAGTTCAGGAGAATTTGTCGGCCATGGTGATGATATCTTGAGAAAAAGAAAGTAGATTAGTTATTGTTGGAATGATATTGTACAGTGAAATTCTTGAATCAGAAAGGAGACATAATTGAGTGATAAATATGGGAGGGGAGAATTAAGAGATAGTGGTTGATTTGGAGTGAACAAGTTGATTAAACAGATAATTAATAAATCCTAATTTTAAGGGATGTGTGTATCTAATTGTATCTTCAAATAATATATTAATATATGGTATAAAATACTAAAAGTGGTAATATATGTAATTGTTTGAAAGTAAAGATAATATTAGTATATACAATAGTAATGTATGTCTAATAAGGTAGTTTATCCAAATTTAAAAGCAGGCATAGTCGTAGCTATTGGTGGCAAATGTGCGGGTTGGGTCAAATTTGGGCGGGTTGAAAATGGGTCAACATAAAATGGGTAATATTTCAATCCGCCCATATTTGATATGGGTAGAAATTGATTGGGTAACAAATGAGTTGGGTAAAATACTTGTTTACCCATATTTTCATGAGTAAATAGTACACTACTTAAGAATTCAACATGGAGAAAATATTTTAGTCTTTTTTTAGATGAAATATGTTGAAAATGTGTCATTTAGTTTGTTGTATCATAAAAGTAAAGAAAAAACTCCTATAACTTTTCAATATAAAATAAATTTATGTTTTCCTAGAAAATGTTTTCCTGGAAAACAAGTAGATTTTTGACTTATTTTCTCATGTTTGGTTGGTGAGTAGAAAATATTTTCTGAAAAAGATTTGTAGTGTTTGGTTTATGAATGAAAAATATTTTTGAGAAATATCTTTTATTTTTACTAGAGTAGAATTTTTTTTGAAATTGAAAATATTTTTTAAAAACAAACTTAATTTTTTTCGGGATTGGGGAGGGAGAGGGATGATAGGGGGGCTGGCGGGGGGGATCGAGGGTAGGGGTGAAAAAATAAAAAATTAAAGTTGAAAACATTTTAAAAACAAACTTAAATTTTTTTCTGAGGGGTGAGGGGCTGGAAGGGGGGTGGGTCGATGGTAGGGATGAAAAATGAAATTTTGAAGTTGAAAATATTTTTTTAAAACAAATTTAAAATTATTTTGTTGGGGGGTGGGGGGTGGTAGGAGGTGATGGGTGGGGGTGGGTAGGGGGGTCGAGGGTAGGGGTGAAAAAATAAAATTTTGAAGCTTAAAATATTTTTTAAAACTAAACTTAAATATTTTTTTGGGGGCTGGGGGCTGGTAAGGGGTGGGGTGGGGGGGTCGAGGGTAGGGGTAAAAATATTTTCCTTCATTGCAAACACACCCTAAAACATGCTTAATGCACTTTAAGCAATGTCAATACTAGTACATGATTTGGTTGTTTTACACTATTATTTATTATCTAATATAAAATTAAACAAATAAAAAAAATATAATTAGAATCAACAAAAGAAATATACATTTAAAATAGATATTTTTGGAGGGCCAAAGACTTCACATTTTCAATTATAGAGAAAAATAGTTAGTTTTATAGAACATAAAAAGGAAGAGAAGTTACAATATATTTGATAGTATCATAAATTTTGAGTGAATAAAAGTTAGAAGTTTAACTCATTTGATGGATCCATATTTTACCCATATTTTTATTGATTGAATATGAATATCAACCCACGTAAAAAGTCACTCACCCAGCCCCTGCATGGACTGAACACCTCACTTCAATAAATGCAATTAATTGTATGCCTAGATTTCGACCCAGACTTTTTTTTTTCATTTTTTAATTCTTTACTCTCTTTTTTTTATTATTATTCTAATGGCAAATATCCTCTTGACTTTTATTAGTATTAAGTTTGTAATATGTATATTTTCTCCCATTCTTATTGCTTCCAAAAGGTATGGAGAGAATTCATATATTATATTAATATTGGTTTTTCTTGATTTAAGCATTATCAAGATCCTTTTCTTCTCTTTATGGATAACAAATTATCTAGCTCCACAATGCCAATCAATGCCAATCATGTGTTAGGATAA
Organism: Solanum chiquidenum; assembly: GCA_029582725.1. Classification (NCBI taxonomy): domain Eukaryota; kingdom Viridiplantae; phylum Streptophyta; class Magnoliopsida; order Solanales; family Solanaceae; genus Solanum; species Solanum chiquidenum. The sequence continues at coordinate 36,134 of JAJOOS010000872.1, read as the reverse complement.
TCTTTTGGAGATATTGTTAAGGTCTAATTTGTTAAGATATGATATATAAATACAATATATAATGATATTTTTGTCTTATGTGTATTTAATTATATGCTCCGATAAAATAAAAAAAAATTCTAATCATATTTATATTTATGTGGGACTTTGGTCTTTCTAAATTATAATATAATATCTTTGAATTTGGCATTGGGAATTTTCTTGCTCTCCTCATCGTTATTTATTGGTTGTTGCTCAAAATAATTTACTATAGAATATACAAATTATATTACAAATTACAAATTTAAATGTGTATATGAGTATCTAAAGAAGAAAAAAGGGTCATGCAATAGGAAATTCGTACATAACAATTCATATACTTTATTACTATTAATATTCGGCACATTCAACAATAATATATCCATTAAAATTCCACTATATAGAGTCTGAATTATTTAGCTTAGACAATTTCGTTATAAAATTCGTTATATGACGTAGATTCTTGCATTATTAGTGAAAAATAAAGAAAACAGGAAGGGACATGTATATCAGAAGCCAGAATATATACATATGGCCCCCTTTGCTGAACTATTAACAGCTAATATTGGTGCTTTAGATGATCCCTTGGTCATATATATTAATATTTATGTTCACTGTACTTATTTATTAGGTTAAAAATAGATGTTCAGTTTAAAAAATTAAGAGATTTTATTCCTAAATCCTAATTTTTCTTACTATATACTATAGTCATTTTATAAAATATCTTCAAAGAGTGATACAGTAAAATTAACATTTTATTTCTTGCTCCTTGAAAAGTGTGTTGAAGCTTAATAATGATTTAAGTAAAAATGGTCTCTACATTTTATTTCTTGCTCCTTAAAAAGTGTGTTAAAGCTTAATATTGATTTAAGTAAAAATGGGCGGAGAGAGTAATGTAGTTCTACTACAGTACTAAATACTGTATTATTATTTCCTATTAAAACAAATTAAATACTACAGTTTCAAAGATATGTGGAGCCAAGTTGCATGTGATCAGACAGGTTTGGGAGGGACAGACATTACATAAAAATATTAGATGCGTAGAGTGATGCATCATTCAAAGGTTGTTATTTTGTGATATAAATAAATGTATGGATAAACACACGTTAAGATTGTGATAGGATGAATGAAAATTTCATTATTCTCAGAAGGAAAGTTTTAAATTTCAGCTAAGTCTTGTTAATGAAAAAATTAATTTCATTTTGAGATTTTTTTAATAAATCCCACCTGATATGAATCTAATACAAATTTAAATTACACGAATCAGTTAAACTATGAATATTCAATCAAATGATAATTTTCTTGAAAAGATCCAAAAAATAATGCTTGCCCCCAAACCCAAACCCCACTCCCATGTTTTTTTTTCTTCATAGAATCAAATTCTTGGCTTTTTTGGGCTCATAATTTCCCACCAATAGACCCTTTATCTAATGTGAAAATACATTCATGTCGGTATTGCTTTTCCAAAGATATACGTATGATAATTAAAAGGGAAAAAGGTCTGAAAAATATTTTAATTTTGGTCGAAATTGATGTTACGATACCAAACTTTATGGATGACATTTTACCCCATGCACTATTTAATAGTTATTTTAAAGGTATATATGTGCCCACGTGGACATCATAAATATTGCATCATTATAAATAGTAACGTGTCCACGTGGACACATATATACCTTTAAAATACACTATTAAATAGTGCAGAGGGTAAAAGGTCATTCATAAAGTTTGGTATCGTAATAGCACTTTCGGCCAAAATTGGAGTATTTTTCCGACCCTTTTTCCTAATTAAAATGATTTTATTTCCTTTCCGGGAAAATAAATTAGATATTAAATGGATATTTTAAAAAATAATTTAACTGAATTCTGTTTAATTTAAAATTTAAAATTAAACTTCCTACCTTACCTTTAGTCCTTTACAAAAGATTTTGATAGGCACACAACGTAATATTTTTAAAACCATACACAAAAGACAAATAAATTGGATATATATTGTTCATGGATCCTGCATTATCCTACTAAATATCTCAATTAGATATTTTTTCTAATTAATAATAATCAAACAAAAACATCTTTGGGGTCTATTTTGACCTTAAAGACCAATCTATGAGACATTTTCTAGTTTTTTTAAACCACAAGTCTAAAGTATTTTTGACTTTTAATTTAAGTCTTACAAATTTATTTTAAGACTTAATCATACCAAATTTATTTGTTGGAGGTTGTTCCTTCTATTAATGAACAATTGTCAGTATTATAAAGTGTTCATAACAAATTTGCAACACAATATGACAGCCTTAATATTTGTCATTCAATGGTATTATAACATCTAAACAAGAAAATAAATTAAAAAAAAATAAGAACCAATATTCAGTTACTCCCTCCATTTCAAATTTATTGAATTTTTAAGACATATTTTGATTTTTCAAATTAACTTAATTGTTCAATTTTCAAGATCATTTTTAGAATGTTCTTTCAAGTTTACCCTTCATTAGTTAGTATTGAAATTAGTTATTAATTAATGTTTAATTATTTAAATCATAAATTTGACAATAATTAATAAGGGTAAAAATGAAAAATTATGCCTCATTTATGTCTTAATCTTCTTTTCTTAAAGAATATCCTCCAACAATTTAATTAATTTGAAAATGGAGGGAATACTATTTAGTTTCAAATTTGGCTGGATGCGTTGCATCTTTAATAATTGGGGGCTGATTTGGACTTATGTTATTAATGGTCGTAGGTATGAATTAAATGGTTCCAATGCAATTGAACCTTAACACTTTGTTTGGAGAGCTGTTACGTATTATACTATTTTTTATAATGTTACACATTGATAATTTGAATGATATATCTATTTGTAGAAGCTGTTATAAAGAAATAAGATAAAAGATGAAATAAAATTATTAAGTAATAAGTAAAGAGGGAAGAAAAAATAATCAATAACATCGCACATAAGATCACATTAAATCGTTTGTTACACATGAAGTGAAATGAAACTTCTTATCATTACATACATAAACATGAATTTTAACAATATAATTTACATAATAATCAAAATAAATATTCTATCTAAATTAACAACACAATATAGTAGAATAATAACAACCATCCAAACAAGCTATAAGTGGAGGTTGAGACTCATAAGATAATTAAATGTCCATTGTCCAAGTTCAGGTCTTTATTAATCAAGGCCATGACTCATAAATTTGAAAAGTTTGTTTCAGCAATTTTTTGTACAGATCAGGTCCGTCGATACCCCCCCCCCCTCCCATGCATTAATTATGTCAATGTGTTAAAAAAAATAGATAGAATATTTGTGAGGCGGTATGGTACATTGAATTAGAAGAAGCAACTGGAAAACGTACAAATATTACCCACTCGATGATAATTGAAATCAGCACACGTAACCACCCCATAAATATATATAAGTGTTAAAAAATTATATATACGGATAATGTAGAAAGTTTTTAAGCTCAATTGTAATTTCATCGATCGATTATAAGTTTAGTGTTTACTTAATTTGTTAATTCATGTTATCTATCATATCAATTATCATGCATACACAGATTAACTTATAACTAGGATGAAAATTATTAATTTACAATATTGTGATGATGAGATATGTGAAGAAGTAGTTAAGTAGTTAGTTAAAAGTCATTAAACTGATGAAGGGTAGATTAGTCTTTGTGTATTGTTTAGTTGTAACAAACTATACTCAGTTAGTTAGAAGGAGTCAGTTACAGAATGTGGTCTATAAATACCACTTCCATTACTTGTATTCTTTAGCCTTTTAAGCTCAATCAATGAGAAGTATTTCTAAAAGAGCAGTTACTGCTTAGTGTTAATTCTGAGTTGTTTAGTTTTAGTTCAGTATACATAACACAATTTATGTAGAAAAAGGTTGGGTATTTCTTAAATTTTTTGAAAAATATACATTATAGCTTGGGAAGTGTGTTGCACCTATTTTTCTCCAAAACTCGTATGAAAAGTCAAAATTATGGTCGCAAAATTCTCTATATACGCAAATCATCGGAAAGGTAAAAATAAATGAAGATTGTGTGTGAAAAATAGGTATGTTGATTGACGTTAGTATTTCGATTAGACTAATATTCATACAAGGTCATGATACATGGTGTGTTGAATGACGTCAGTTTAAGTGGTATAAAATCGTGCAATCAATTTCGAGTGATAGTAAATATTTAACCGATATATTTTTTGTATAAGAATAGAATAATCAAACATTGAATGCTAATTCATTTTATTTAGGGTGACAAAATTTAACCCGACAAAATTTATATGATATACATAATTATCTGCTTAATTTTGGGTGGATCGTGACACACTTATTTATTGCCTTAATCCATTATGATCCACCCAATTTACTCCATTTAAATATGAAAAATTTACATGACATATATAGCGTATTATAGTTCTTTATTACCTTTTGTAGTGATATTTTTAAGTATATATACATGTATATAAAACACTTATACACGTAGTATGTGTATTTAAAATTCTGCCCATCACTGTCCACTCCACCTTACTTGTTCGCCGTTGTCGAAGATCGATATTTTTGAAGTTTTTTATGCACATATTATACAATTTAAAAATACATACATCGAATTCAGTTGGCCATACATATACAATTATAATAAATTATATTGCTATGTATCCATACGATTTCAGCTAGGATTAGATTTTGTTTGCGGCCGGAATAGTGTATTATGCTACGTACATTTTACTGCTATATTTTGAAAAAAGCGGATGCTAAATGCTAATAATGTTGTTGTGATATGTAGTTCGAATAGATTCATGAGATTTTTTTCTAAATATTGTAAATATATATATATATATATATATATATGTTTTCTATGTTATATAGCCATAAAAAAAAACTTAATAAAAATTAACGGAATAAATTGCATAACTCGCTTTGTAGATCATTTTAGCCCAATTCATTTTAGTCTAACCCGTTCATTTAATGCCCTTATTTCATTCCATGAGTTAGAATTGGTTGAATGTGAAAACAAATGGGATTGTGTGTGTATGAAAACAAAAGAATTAATTAATGGACACATGCAATATGTACACATTATGGATGAGCCAATACATACTTCAATGGTCCCTTTTTGTAGATGAGACGACTCTTGTGAATGTAGACAAGGCAATGGAACTAATGGGAAAATGAAAGTTCAAAAAAATATAAGAGTTCCACACATATAGAAGAGTAGTACAAACATATGAACATGCTCAAAATTTGAATTTTAACCATATAATATAGCCAGTAGCCAATCAAACATACAAAATAATCATTGCTCCCTGGCATATTGTTAGCTCATATTCTTTTAAACTCCATCACCACCACACCCTGTAGATATCTAGGGGAATACTAATATATATGTGACTCCACAAAAAGGATAAAAAAATTCCAGTATATAAAACAAATACTATATCTATAAGCATCATTGTATTTCGTATGGTGACAACCAATGCCACTACTATTTGACAACTGATCTACGCACAGGCAAAATCAAAATTTAAAGTTTATAATTTTAAAATTTTAATTTCTTTAAGTTATTAAATGCTAAATTTTATACTACAAACTCAGAATTTGAATTAAAACTATTGAATTTTATCGAATGTGTAACCATGCCCTATGACATTTCTACTTGATGCCTTTAGACAATTGTTGACTTATCTTAAGTGTGGTATATACACAAGTCAAAGGGAATATATGGAAGTACATTTCCTCATTCAATTTGGACTTTTTTCTAAAATAAATTACTTTAATCAATTATCACGGTAAGGATTATTTCTACTATATGCTTAGAAGATATATATGGTTACAAACTTTGACATTAACTAATTAGTTATGTGGACAAAAGAGTGGTAAAAATCAATTTTAACAATCTAAAATTTGATCTTGGAAAATGACTTGTGTATATAGATTCCTAGTAGCTAGTAAGCCTTGTAAATCATTTTCATTAATGTTATTCTTTACTAGAAGGAGTAAATAGTAGTAGTACAGTAGTAATTCCTCATCCAAAATGAACCAATGAGGCCCCAAGAGAGTTATCCTTGTAGCTAGTTAAGTCCACAGTGACCATTAGTTTATTGAAATCCAAAGCAGCTAGGGTGAAGAAACCCTTAACATCATGAGTTGATGAGCCATACAAATGTTAAAGAAAATGCCTTGTCTCAAGGCAAAAGGCCAAAGTGATTTGGATATTTTATTGGAAGAAAAAAGAAAATATTTACAAAATTATTACTCATGATTAAGAAAAAAGAAAAACTAAAAAATAGTACTAGTATAGCAGAAAAGGATAGATCAATCGGGATTGATGTGGAGCGTTAAATACTTCTTTAATTTTAATATTTGATTCTCCTTGGTGAGGAGTCGTCTTTATTAGAGAGAGCATTTTATCTCTTTAATGTTTGACTTTCTGACGTAAATTTAAATTTAATCAGACTTCTATATCACGAGTATCGAGTACCGTTTAGAAAATACTAATAACCAAGGAAAGAGAGCATTAAATGCATGGCAAGTGTTTCTCCCAACAGCTTCTGAAATGACATTAAATGCACCTCACTTTGCAGGAGCCCCCGCCCCCTTTCTCCATCACTCCTCAGCTGTCTCACCTTCACTCACCACAAACCCATTCCTTCTTTCTTTTACATTCATCTCTAATCCTGCTGTCACTTTTTTTTTTATAAAAAAAATCACCTTATTTGGTTAACTTTTTAACATTCTATATGTTCCAACTTCTATTTATTACAACTAAATATCTTTTGAAAAACTTTAGTAATAATGTTTTTTTTATTAAACATTTATAATATTATTTTAATACATACTACAGAAAATAATTTATACAACACATATAGATAGATAATATATTTGTCACACATTTTAATATTCTTCTAATATATTGTGTTAATTTTTTACCAAAGCATATTTTAACACAATAATATTATATTTATATTGCCTGCATAATTCACTTTTAATATATAGTAAAGATTTATCATAATATTATTATATATTATTATAAATAGTAATATTTCATGATATGATAACATATCTTCACAAACTTAGCAAATACATGTATATCAAACAACGTATATATGCAAGCCTAAAATCAATAAATACCTCATAATATTTCCTATTTATTTTATTTTATGTGTCTTAAATACTAAATATGTTTCAGGTGAGATATTAGGATTACATTAAGAGAAATAAATTAGAAATTTATAAAATTGATGTAGTACGTGAATTTTTGCAGAGTTCTTAAAATACTCATGTGAATGAAATCTCTCTTTACTGATTTTTTGGAGTGTAAAGATTACAATTCTTATATTATTTTATAAATAGTTTTTTAACATTTAAATATAAATTTTAATTTAATTTAGCTTTAAAAACTAACTAAATTAACTTTCTTGAACCGGATCGTAATAAGATAAAAGGAACGGAGTGAATATCTCATAGTGTCCAAACACCTAGGGATTATTTCCAACCAGATAAGTTGAATCTCATTATATCTTTATGACAATCGCATATTTTGTCTAAGTAACCATTAATTAATCTGCATAACAAGAATGGAGAACAATTGTTTAATCTTATTGAAGATGACATATATAACTTTCAAAGATATTGAACATACAATATTCAGAAAGATATATATTACAACTTGATCAACTGCAAAAGTTAAAAAGATGAAACACATTTTCACTTGTGATCAATTGTGAACCTAGACCATATTGGCAAAGAAAAATAAACATGACAAGCAGAGTCAAGTTAAAGTAGGTCAATTAAGATAACGTACAATAGTTGATTTGTCAATTGTCCCCCACCATAACATACCAAACAAAAGAGCCATTATGACTCTTCAACAAACAACTATAAATTCACCAAAACAAACCATATTTCTGTCACACAACTTGTCCAAATTGAAATTTTCATTCATTCACCCAAAAGCTGATTGATTCATGAACCAACTGATCTTAGTACCCTGAGTCAATACCCGAACCACCACCTTTGCTTTGTGTTAAGACCCAAATTTATAACCTCGAGCTAGTTGAGCCGGCCCTTACCACCTAGCAATGGTCTTTTCAGCGCGGTTCGTTCTTGACTCAGCCTCCAATTCAGCTCGAATTCTTCACTGATCAGCCTCCACTCCCTTGTCAACTCGACTCATTAGCACCACTTTTTTTTTGCTACTAGTTAAACTATATATTATAAAAAAAAAAAAATCCTCCTTGTCCCAAATAATTTCCTATTTAGCTTTCACATTGAAGAGCAGCTTTAATCTTCTGAACAGTGCATGATATAAGATTATTGACGGTTTCCACTGATTCCACAGTGAGCTTGGCTGTAGGGAGACTATTCACCAATATCTGAAAGGCTACCGTCAAGAGCGACCCGCTAATTCTTTGATCTGGGCCTCCATTACATGAAGGCCCATTGGACCCACGAGATCCTGGGCCGTCGGGTACAATCGAGAATCCCGAAGGAAGCAAAGCCACGTAAGCCGAATCTCCACCGTTCATCACCACGTGCATTGCCGGTATATCAACTGGCGCGTATACGACAAGCGCCCCAGCCGCGTCTATGCAAGTCTCCTGAAGTATCAACATGCTGCTCTGATTTGCGTTCATAGCCTGGAAATAAAACCCCTCGGTTATGAATATATTTTACGAAAAATGCCATTGTCTGGTATAATACGTCAATTTTTGTTGCAGTGTTGAGACTTGTAGACTTTTTCATGTAAAAAGGGTGATATCATAGGTAGTAGGGCTGACTAAAAAAAAGGTAGTAACATGTATCATGTGTTTTGACTTTTTATAAATTTACAAAAGATGCAACAAAGTTAAAATTTATAGATCTGCAATAAGATGGTCCTTTAGAGATGCTTCCAAATCCCCCTAGTTTGTCCTTTTCAATCAACATTTCTTTTTTAATCTTTAAGAAAATGAACCCCACACATGCAAAATCAATCAATAAATCGCCATGCATTTTTACTATCCACTCAAAATTATTATTTTTTAAAAAAGTGATAAAAAGGGTTGAGGAAATTACACTAGCACGAAGGAGTGAGACGCAGTTGCCATGATCTTGGCCTTTGGCAATATGAGCCATTTCTTGCATAGGACCACCGTTGGATAGGATATCCCATTCGCTACGAAGGCGTTCGTCACGGAGGAAATCAAAGAGTCTTTGTGGGGAAACGGGCAACCAAACGGAAGTAGCAGCGCTTAAGACGATGCCTGCTGGTTCACCGGGGTCATCGACGCTCTTTCGAGTCATAACACGCACATCTTCATCAACATTACCTGCACAAAGTTTGTTCCACTTGTGTACCGTTGAAGCACAAACACCAGCACAAAAGTTGTTTGTCATGCGTTGTGCTAGCTTCAACATGCTCCGCCTCCCACTTGGAGTTATTGCTGCATGTGATTTGATTTCTTAAAATTTAAATTTGGTCACAGAAAATATATGAGACTACTACTCATCACATGATAGAGGTTGATTCATTGAATAATTGCACTAATATAGATTTTACTTTGAAATATCTATATTAATTAATAAATTACCTGTGTGATCCCTGGCGGAAACGGTGGATGACATGAGAATTGCAAGACACTCACACTGGCGTTGGAGGGTGGCAATCCATCTTTGTGCACCAAAGCCCATACCCGCACTAATTAACTGCCGGTAAAGATGGTGATTCACACCCTCTTCATATTCGGCATGTTCTACCCATGTAACCTACATAATTATTAACCGTGAGAATTTATATAGTTGATCTGAGCTTGCTTGGAATAAATTAAAGCATAATAATAATTACAAGGGGAGTTAATAAATTGTTGTCACAATTTTTCCTCATTACATAGTAAATTAATGATCATATATATACATTGTATTTATTATCGACTACCTATATTTTAAATTATGGTGTAATTTATGAAAAGTATTTATCCCATAGGCAAATAATTTACAACTCCTAAGCAAAGTTAGTTGTGACAAATGAATTCAAACATTTACACCATGAATAACGTGACCTAACTTATACATAAATTTATTTTAATCCAAACATGATTTACAACCCCCAAAAAAATAAACCTAAAAAAAAGTACATTACTTAATGGGAAATTTTTGTGATGCAACAAGACAAATCTTGGAAATGGTTTCTAGCTAGGTTAGGTTCAAGGAGAGACATGATAGAACCTAGAACCCTAAAATTAGAAGTCATAAAATACAAGTTTTCACCATTTTTATGCAAATTTGAAGGCACGAGGTTAGGTTTGAGACATTGAGAAATGTACCACAAAGCTTTAGACTATGTAGATACTCACGTGACAACAAAAAAATTATGTAGTCAGTCTTGTTGTTTGACTAAAAAGTCCTTTATTAGTATAGTATAAAAAACAAACACATCACAAGGCTGGAACCAGATAATACACAGTTAGATGAATTGATTATATACACGGGGGACTGATCGAGACAGCATCAGAGATTGGAATAGAAACATCAAATACATTGTTTAATTAAACCAATGTTTGAGAGTTACAAAGCAAATTTTTATTTTTATCTTCTTTCTGAAGAATCATATGAAATTAATGTGTCCCAAGGCACAAAAATATAAGTAATGGAGACTTCTATTCAATTTATTAGATTAATTAAATCGTCCTTAACCTCGATTTCCACACGTACGGTGTTCATATAATATTAGTATTACGCTCATCTTAAGCAGGAAGTTGCTGAAATTTGATGACTTTTTAATATTGTTATGTCCCCTATAATCAGCATCTTATCAGGTTCAATAATCTAATCTTTTTGGTTTTGGACAAAATAACCAAAAAAGACGAGAGCTTTTAGTCATTTTGACAATCCAAATTAGGTGGAAAAACCAATTCAATGTTCTGAACTAAGATCCAAAAATTTGTAGTTGCTCAACCAAACTCATTAAACACAAAAAAGCAAAATAGTAGCTACCCCATGAATGTAAACTCATTGAATATATAGTACTAAACGACACACTAGTAGAAGAGAGAAAAGTCTTTGTGTATAGAGTTACCGAATATAGATACCAGAAATAATAATTGAAGTGTGCACAAATTTATTTCATAGAGAACTTACTTTGCTGTAGCCATTGGGCATATCTTGGACAACACAGCCAGAAGGAAGCCTTCTGCAATTTGGAAATGTTGGTGCACCAGAAGTTTCACGGATGGTATCAATCGACACATCAACGACAGCCCAAACACCTTCAGCATGTTGTTTGCAGAAACGCAGGAAATTGACCTCTCTAATTGGTACTAATGGTGAAAGCACTTGGAGTTCAGCATGCATCTATAAAGAATCAAGAAAAAATTCATAAATAATATATATTTCAACATTGACTAAAAATAATATTGATTTAATTAAAAAGAAAAGGTGCATTTTGATTTACCAGCTGAAGTGCACCATTTCTGGTTCCACCCATACCACTTGATATAACATCTGTTGTTGAGGTTCTAGCAATCAAACAAGGAAACATTTCTGCCCATTTGTTCTGTCAATATTAAAGCTAATCATCAGAAAAAATGAAGATTTATGACTTCTTCATGTATGATAACTGACAAGAATATTTATAGGATTAGACACCTAAAAGTGCAATCAAGAAATTACTTACAGAGTCCATTAATGTCTCAACAAGAGCTAAACTATTGATTATAACCATGCCTGTCTCCCTGGAAGCCTCTGAAACAAAACTGTTTGGCCTCATACCAATACAAGGAGTAAATGTCCTTATGTACTCTTCATGGTTAAGTATTTCTCTACCACCTTCAATGCTCCTGAACCAAAGAGGTTCATCAGTTTGTGCAATTTTTACCAATTCCTCCATGGCAGCCAAAGCAAGTTCAAGATACATGGATCTTTCAAGTGATCTCTCAATTCCAGTTGACTGTCTAGTTGAAGGCACAACTGGTAAAGAATTTGAAATCCCAACACCAAAATCAGGAGGTGCTAAGGGGAGTGTTGTTGGTACATTAATCATACCACCAAATCCATTACTTCCAACTCCAAGTTCCAAACTTGAATTAGGCATTGGGGGAGGCATAGAGGTAACTAAAGATGAAATAGGTCGCCCCAAAAACTTGCCAGCAAGTGCACAAACTCGATCTAATTCATCTTTGAGCCTAGCATTTTCAATCCTAAGATGTTGCTCCTCAAGAGAGATTTCACCAATCATTGCTGGACCACCACAATTAGTACAAATTGGATTTCTCATTGCCTCTCTTATAGACATGTTTTCTGCACGAAGCTTATCGTTCTCTTGCCTTAGTATCGAATTCTCATGGCGTTCCAGTTGAGTCTGGTGCAATCAAGATTCATTATTCAAGCAGCACACACACAAAAAATAAGAACCCCACAAAAATTGAATCTTTTTTATTACCTTCATCTGAGTTCTACGATTTTGGAACCAAAACTTGACTTGTCTAGTCTCCAAAGAAAGCCTTTTGCTTAACTCCAACCTTTGTTTCTCATCAGGATGAGGACACTCCTTGAAAAGACTAGAAAAATACCATATAAAAATATCTCATAAGAAAAGTTAAAAGAAAAATAAAAGATTTTTTTTTTTCATTTGAAAAGATGGTAATGATTACGATTCAAGTTCTTGGATTTGCTGAGGAGTGTGTCGGTGGTATCTTTTCTTCCTTGGTGGTTTGTCGGCAGCATCTTGTTCATCACCCGATGCACCTTCCAAGTTATCACTTCCAGATCTGCTGTCTGGTTCTTCCTCTCTACTCCTTCTACCAACACTGTTATTTCCCTCATAGTTTTCAGCCATTCTTGTTACCTCATTTTGCCCTTCCATACCTGTTTGCTGCAACCAAAAACAAAAATAAACAAAAGGGTGTCATATAAAGTAAAAAAGATTCAATTTTTATGTTTTTTTTTTGGACTTACAAGAGCAAGAGAAAGCCCTGGAGAGTTGAACATGTTCTTGGCAAGAGATTGAGGAAGAAGTCTTGGCTGAGAAATTGCACCAGTGGGCATATTGTTTTTATTGTCGTTGTTGCTGCTGCTGTTGTGATTAAATGGTTTATCAGCAACAATTCTTGCACCGCCACCACCAGAATTATTATCAAGAAAGCCCCCAAAATTCATGAAATAAACCAACAGAGACTCAAAAAGCACTAAACTTTTTTGTATATTTGACAGATTCACTGTATCTTTTTTGAGCTAAAAATCAGAGCAGAAAGTGGAGTAAAAGTTGGGAGAAAAATTATGAGAGGTAGAGGAGACACAAGGACGAATCCAAATGTCTCCAACTTCCTCTCTAATTTTTACTCTTGAAAGAAAAATAACGAGGAAAGAAAGCAAAAAAAAACCCTTTACTTGTGCTACTCTTTACTACTTCTTGCCTTTCTCTTCTCTATACTTTCCTTAAATAACAGTACTAATTAAAATTCCTCTTCTCTCCCTCCTAACAAAAAAGTAAAAAAAAGGGGGACCTTTTCTGTGTGTTTCTTAAACTAATCTTTTGCTGCAAATACAAAAGCTTAAAAGAATGGTTTAAGCAAGCAAAACCCTAAGTTTCTGTTCTGTTATATGTATGTATCTCTGCATGCTTGACTTTTGTAAACAAAAAAATAAAGCACAGAAAAGGAAGTGAGAGAAAAGAAGCTAAAAAGGCTTTGTTTAATCAGTTTTGCAAAGACAAGAGAAGAGACGAGAGATAGAAAAAGGGGTAACAACAGTAGAAAAAAAATACTAAAAACCAAAACAAAATAAACAAAAAGGTGAAGATAATACGCAAAATTGTGGACTCATCGAAGCCTTACATATACATACAGCCAAAACAGCACAGAAAAAGGTTTGGTTGACTCTTTCACCCCCACCCCCTCTTTCTCTCTCTAATTCTTGAAATCTTCCGTCAAGACTGTGAAAAAAATGTGTAGCTTTTTTATTTTCACAGTTAAACTTTTTACTGTAAAAAAAACAGAGATTTAACACAAGAAGAAAATGAAATGCCAGAGTGAAGACAGTTCATTCAGATCCCAAGATTTTGTTTTTTTACATACACAAAATTTCTTCTTTATCTTTTTACTATATTGGGATCTGAAGTTTACATGAAGATAATATGAATTAATTACAGCAAGGTGACAAATTTCATACAGGAAACAAGGGTTTATTAGTCAATGGGTTCATCACTAGATTAATTTAAAGGAAAATAATCATAAATATTGACGAAAAAAAAGATTCTTTCTCCTTAATTTTTTAATTTATTTTTTTCTATTACTAAGATTTTGGTTTGACCCACTTGACCTGTGTGTAAGCGGGTCGTATTCATATTTGACAACTGTATTTGTTATTACCGGAATCCGGCGATTCAAATGGCCGGTGACTCGCCGGCGTCAACTGCTGACGTTTATTACTTCTTTTCTCTGGGATCCCTTTTTTCTGTTTTTAGGTATATTGGGCCCAAAAATAGATGGATCTATGGTTCTGATTTGGGCTTTTTTCCCCACTTGTAGCTGGTCCATTTTTATGAATTCCTATCCGTCCTAATGAATGTGTCTAAGTCAAGGATATTTATTTGAAAGTCGAAACAAACACGTCTGTTATATTTCACACTAGATCTTCAACGAGTTGTTCTATTTTTGTCTAATTGAAACCCTTTAATGAATTCTAACTTTTCTTAATGAATGTGTTAAGTCGAGGAAATTTGCAAAGATGGTGCATTGCCTATTTATTTCACAAGTTGGAACGAACACGTCTATTATATATTGAAATCCTTCAATAAATTCTTGCTCTTTTTAATGAATGTGTCAAGTCAAGAAAAATAACAAAAATGGTGCATCGCCTATTTTTTCGAAAGTCGGGACGAACACGCCTACTATTTATTGTATCAGACCTTCAACCAGCCATTCTATATTTGTCAAATTGGAACCCTTTCATGTATTTCATTCCTTCCTAATGCATCTGTCCAAGTCAAGCAACAATGGTGCATCGCCTGTTTATTTGGAGATGAATGAACACGTGGGCTATATTATTGTACTAGACATTCAACTACTCATTCTATCTTTATCATATTGAAATCCTTTCGTGAATTCTAACTCTTCTTAAAGAATATAACGAGTCTAGAAAAATCAATACATCGCCTAATCTTAAACACGTAATGAATCTTGAAATATTATTTCTACATATTGTCTTTTATTACATTAGTAGTCAGGATGTTTTATCAACTACTTATTAAATGTCATCTCTCACAAGTCATCGGTATAAATATGAAATAACACAATCTTAAAATATAGGGAAAAAGGATAAATATACCTCCGAACTATCGTAAATGGTATGCCAATACCCTTCGTCATACTTTTTGGGACATTGGTGCCTCTGCCGTCTAAAACTAGAGCATATATGCCTTTCACTCTAACGGAAGACTAAATAGGGACACGTGGCACAATTTTATCCCTCGATAAATGTCGGATCGGTGGATAAGATTATGACACGTGTATGTCCGTTAGTATAAAGGGTATATATGCTCTAGTCTTTGGACGGCAGGGGCACTAATATCCCAAAAGTATGACGAAGGATATTTGCATACCATTTACGATAGTTCGGAGGTATATTTGTCCTTTTTCCCTAAAATTTATGAACAAGAAAAAAATATGTTACTCATAATTTTTTCTCCCTACTATTATGTTACTTCAATCGTTGTGATACAATGTCGAGGCATAAATGGTTGTTCTTCGGATTTTTCCACTTGATATTATTAATATTTTTGATTAAATCATTCAACAAAATACACATGGTAAGAAAAATAGCTTTTAGCGGTAGTAAATATATACATTAACAAAAAATGTAAAAGTCTTTACTAACACTAGTTAATTATCACTAGATTTAATGTCGTTATAAATTTTAGGGACATTTACGAAGAGTAATAATTGCCTCTAAAAAAACATATTTAACAGTAATTATGTTATTCTCGTTAATTAATTGTCGCTAAAGATCATTTTAGTGTAATGTCGATTTAATTAGCATTATTTTAGAGGAAATTTCTACAAACCAACATCATTCTGGTTTCAATAGAATGTACCTCTTCCGTCTCAAATTATATGTCGTAAATTTTTAAAATAGTTATTCAAATTATTTATAATTTTAGAAATTTAAGATAAAATATATACATATATTATATTATTTTAATTATAGAGTGATGTTATAAATTATGATTGTTCAAATACCAATAAACAGTAAAATAGTTTAAAAGTACTCTTTCTAATTAATGTTTTTTAAAACATGTAAAAGATAACCACGATCTATAATTTGAAACGAAGGGGGAGTATTATTTTGGGCAAACGTTCTCCATTTTTTTTTATAGCGGTACTTGCATTGTTGGCAACAACTTCGATAATATGCATTTTTACATTTCATACATTGATTGGTAAAACATAGTATAGTACTTTGAAGATTGATGTATATCCTCTTCAAAGAATTAATAACCTCCTTTGTCATTTAACACGTTACTATACATTACAATTGACAGTTCAAAATATTTAAAAGGCATAAGAAAAGATTATATCGGGTAAAAAAAATTGTCTGACTTTCAAAATTCAAAAATATCACATAAATTGGGACATGAGAAGTATATGAATTAGGGGCACTCTAGAAAAACATTTCAAAGGAAGTAACAAATTGTATCAAAAGTTTCGAGATATAGTAATAGTCTTGTTTGATTAATTGCAAGTTGATGTCTCTTTGACATGAAAAAAGTAGAAGAAAAGGTCCAATGTGGAGGTTTTAAGTTTAATTTGTGTTGAAGCCGCCATTCATGCCATGTTTGAAGCCTCATGAGTCATGAATATTGTTGGGCACTCTATCACCATCACATTAAATAGCATTTACTAATTACTAAATTTGGTTAATTATTCTTATAAGCTCTAACCCACTGTCTAACTGTCTAAGCCTCTAAGTAGTAGAGCCATCCTTGTCCAAGGTTTGTTAATTTACCATCTCCTTGTCCTAAAATTATACCGTGTAAGATAGGTAATGAATAATTTAAATATGTGCGTACATTATTAGAAGCAGAGTCAGAATTATTTTTATTTAACTGAGTTCTGAATTTAATATTTATATCCATTGAATGGATTTTTTAAAATAATTACAAGGTTTGAGCTAAAATAACTGGATTTTGTTGAACCAGTAGTTAAAAGGGCTGGCTATGACCCGGTCCTGTATACCATATATTGAATCTTCTCGTCTTCTTCATATATTTACTTTGTAGTCGTAATACATTGACTGACCTTGTTGAGCTAGAAATGTTAAATTTTAATGTTATAATGAGTATGAATTGGTTCTTTATATACTAATTCTCTTTAACTAGTGAAAATCATGACTCTGCTGTTAGAGAGGGTTAGAGTCCTACATTTGTTGGAGAATGGACTAGTTGTCTTCTTATTTTGACTTGGACAATAAATCCCTCTTGAGCTTGATTTCGGATTGAGTTAGGCTCAGATTTCATATTTTTACATGGTATTAGAGCTAGGTATCCCCATTTGA
Organism: Solanum chiquidenum; assembly: GCA_029582725.1. Classification (NCBI taxonomy): domain Eukaryota; kingdom Viridiplantae; phylum Streptophyta; class Magnoliopsida; order Solanales; family Solanaceae; genus Solanum; species Solanum chiquidenum. The sequence goes on along the minus strand of JAJOOS010000872.1, from coordinate 18,574 downwards.
ACTTCCGGTCCATGCTCCAATTTGACCTAAGTGTAAAGGGGTGTTGGAATGGATTAGAATCTCACATTAGTTAGAGAATGAACTGATGGTCTGGTTATACGGTCTTGAATAATCCTCTTCTCTTGAGCTAACTTAGATCTAAATGTCATATCTTTACACGTTATGATACGCCACTTTTTGTTAGGTTCAAAATTAATATTTATGCGTGTATACATACATTTGTATATTGTTGTCTTTTTGTATAAACACTCATGTATGGTTCGAGTAGATGTGAGATATCATATCACACGGTTCTAATTAATTCGTGTTAAATGACTATAGGAGCCCAGGACCATGTTATCAATATTCAATTAAAAGAAGAAAAAAAATTGCTTTTATAGTGAAAGAAATGTCAATTCAAGAATTGCAAAATATGCAAGTTGGAGGGGAAATTAGTAGTTATAATGACCCCAGTAGCATTAATTTGAAAGGAGTTTAATGCAATCGATTACCTCTTTCCTACAAATTTTTTGGCTCACAATATGAACCATATTTTATAAGCAACATTGTCAACTTCTGTCAATTCATAACGATATAATCTAAAACTAATTTATCTTTAAAAAATAAAAAAAAGCATATTAATAAATATAAATATTGATAGCCAGCATTTCCTATAAATGCTATTAAAAACTTTAGCGAGACTGAATGTAAAATTGTCATTTTGTTGTAAAGATACACGTATATATTTTTATCCCATATTATTTTTTGACTTTCCTCGATGAAAATTCTACCTTCGCTACTGATTATAACTTACTAAAATTTGTTTTGAATATCGGTTAAAGTGGTCAATACCTTACATGCATAAATGACCAGACCACATATATTAAGTGCTCTAGGCTCTAGGCTAGCATTAAGAAACCTAACATGCACTTAAATTTTGTATCGATCGACTTCACATCATATATAGTTGTATAAAATATGTACTTTTAGTAGTGATTTAATAACTTTTGACAACTCTCTTGTTATATACTTTATCATTTCTCTTAATTACTTACTCTTTGGAATATAGACAAAAAAAATTATTTGAACTAATTATATGGTACATTAAATTGAAAGCTAAAAAGTGGAACTAGAAACGCATTCTCACCTAATGAAGACGGTAAAAAGTACTGTTTCAATGATGTAAACACCTAGTTTTTGAATAGTATAATATTGTGTGGTGATTTATTTTACACGTTACAATTATAAGGCCCTACAAATTTGTTTTTGTTTTTCTTCATTGTGAACATAAGACTTATGTAGAACACTTCAAATTGCCACTCATTGAGAAACACAAGTTTTGACTATGTATATGTTATTATTGTCAAACTTGTCATTTTACTTCTTCTACTTGAAAGCAACAATTCGTTGATTAAAGATATATATATTTTGAATGAACTTCTTGATATAGACAATATTATATATACGTATGATTTTTTATACAATTAAGTCATATCGCGGCGGCTTGTTATCATCGATCGTCTTATAAGTGAATTTCCATTTGGTGTACTAGTGTGTGTGGAATTTTTGTTTGACAAAACAATATTGAAATTCATTAATCATGAAAAGTCATTTTTTGAATCCTGAGATATTTCAATTTTCTATTAAACAAATCAAACTCATTTGATATCGTACAAAAGGAAAAGTAAGTGGATCTGAGTCATCTGACCTATTTGAATCAGGACTATATCCACTATTATGATGTTCAAAGTCATTAAGAAGAAATTTTGACTATTTGAGCACCAACAATTGATTTTTTTAAAATCTCATATTTAGACTCCACAAGAATTTGTCAATATTTTCGATTTTTATTTTCTTTTTTTTGGTTGGTTGGGGGAGGGGGAATGTTGTTGGTTGGATTTTACAAGTCTTGTGTTAGTCTTCTTTTTTCCTTGGGCAATTATAAATTTGGGCCATGATATATTCTCGGCAAGGTAAGATTTTCATAAATTTTATTTTTTTTAGATCTTATTGATAGAAATTAAATTGCGGTTGTTATTGCGTTCCCTCGTTTGGTACTATCCAAAGATTTGGCAGATATAAATTATTCAGAATTTAGACTATATATATATATATATAATGGTAGTATTCAGATTAACTTGTTTACGTACATTTCAACTATGTATCTGCAATCTTCTACCTACATAGGCATCGGGTTACCTTGCCCCTCAGGACTTCAGCAAATGACAAGAAATTACTTAAAATGTTGACTAATAATTTTGACTAATATTTTACTATATATTTTTTCATTATATTGATATGCAAAAAAATAGAATTAATAGTACTTTTTGTTTAGTTTTTGAATATCTAGATTTTTTGTTTAAAATATCGAATTAATGTAATCTAATTTTAATTTTAAAAATTAATCAAATTAACTTTCAAAAAACGCAAAATGACAATTAAATGTGGACAGAGGGAGTAGGATTTAAACACCTTGATCACTATTTTATGAAAAATAAAAGTTAGATTCTACTTAATTAAGTATTCATTTATTATTATTTTTAGTTTCTTTCATGTGCTTGGAACGTCATGATTAAGCAAATATTCCCTAAAATGAAACAAGTAAAAAGATAGGAGAGCGCCAAAAAAAAAATCCCATTATAAATGAAAGACACCAAATGAAATGAGGAGCCAATGGACTCTGCAGGAGCAAACAAAATGCATGAGTGTAACCCGTGATTAATTTTATACTTTTGGGACCACTCTTGAAAGGCTCTTTTTCAAACTCTTTTTGTGCTTTGTTGAATCACATGTAACTGTATCAACAATCATCACCTTTCTGACACCCAAGAATTTTCTTTAACATGAAAAAAAGGTACCTCATGAACAAAGTTACTCGATATCTGTATTAAGTGGATGAAATTACTATGTTAGTGCTATTTGAATCAGCTTTCGTTTAGCCGGTTACAGTAAAAGCAGCAAACATGACATGTTGGCTCCTAAGTATGTTGACAATAACTGCCAATAATGAGGAATCTACACAGACAATAAACTTTGATCAGGGAAGAGCCTAATAAAGGCTATTCTTTCATGTGAAGAACAACAGGAAGAGAAAAGCCCCTGTAAGATGGGTGATTTTGTTTGATTGAACATGCAGAAACGGGGCCTCATTATATGCAGCAGATAACTGTGTGAAAAGGAAGCAGAAAATAGCACCCAAGTGTGTGGCATAACAGTGATGAAATTAGTTAAAGCCATGAAAATACAAAAAAAAATGTTAGGTAAATTACTTGGTACTTGTGCTAGTGGAAGGTAATTGGTACCAAATGAATAATCAAGGTGCGCACAAGCTTACCAGGCACAGATGTGAACCAGAGATGTTTTAAAGTAAAGTCGGAAACCTCTACAGAAACTTAGGTTCAAGGGCCAGAGATGTTTTAAAATTGCTAAATATATGATTTACTGGAAATTTTCAGCTCCCTGCATTGTGTATGGACTGCTTGATGTTGAGGTTTAACATGATGAGGAATTGACACAAACAATGCAGAGAACTCTTCTTACATGACTATTTAAAAACATTCAAGTTTTTGGAGATGTAATACATATGCAAGTAAAACAAAGTTACTATGCACACAGAGGTGTCCACATATGATGTAAAAGAAACAAAAGAAATGGAGAAATGAAAGGATTGAACATAGTCAAGCAAGAAATGAGAAGCCAATGTCATTGCCCTCCAAATATATTATAAATATGATGCAGCAACTAGTTATTGCCACTTCATGCCATGAAACTTTTGCCAACTTGAGTCTGGTAAACAAGAAGCCACCTTGCTGGTCATTTTCTAATACCAAAGAAGTTGGGAGAGTTTGTAACAGTGATACTATAAAAAGAATTTACAGTTTTCCCTCATCCTTGTACACTTCCATTTAATTCTACATAAGCTAATTGAAGAGACAAGAAAGAAGTAGAATAGATGCATCATTTGAAACAAGTTATTGGGACTTAATAATGAGACAAAAAGGATATACCTACATTACAAAAACAAAAGGATCAATCAGTAGGATGCAGAAGGTAGCTTCCAAAAATTCTTCATGGCTACCAAGATTTTCTCCCTTCCATGTGATTCAGGTTCTTTCTCATGAATACTTGCCGTCCATCTTACAGCAGGAGCAATACGCTCTACTTTGTCTATCACTTCAGGAGAGTCCCGAATTATAACAGTTCCTTCAGGCCGAAGAATTCTATCAATTTCCACCATCAAATCCACAAGGCTGCACCTGGAAGAATGTATAAATGGTTCAATCACTTTGCAACTAAGGGGCTTGGTTCAAAACTCACTAAATTTGGTGTATCATACATGCCCGTCAATGAAACCTAGCACAGCCTTACATCTCTTTTTTTGGTATAATTCCAGTTCTTTGTCTATCTCATGACTAAGAGGGCTGGGAAAGAATTATTCCCTATAAACAAGTCTAACATCAATTTAACTGGCAGAGAAAAGCATGGCCAATTACAATTTTTAGATTCTTTACCCCTTCTCTTATTACTAAGAACTTACATGCTGAATGACCCTTAGGAATAAGAATACATTTCTATTTAACCTTTTCAAAAACTAACAAGGTATTAAGTTTACTGCATCATCTCCATGCAGATCAATTATATCTTAGAGGCTAGGAGCATTATACAACAGTTATGTCTAGGGAGGAGAAAAAAGATGCATTAATGTTTAACCTTGATAAATTAATCAACGAAGAAATATACTGCTCTCAAAATTCAGATCATGAGTGTACTTGTGATTCTACTGTTCACCTAACTTTATTAAGGTTGTTTGAAAATTAAAAAAATACCATCAGAGAAGAAATTCATCTCTAGAAAAGAAGATAGAGTCTATATTCCACCAGAAAAAGTGCTCTGCTCTTGACTTGAAATTTGTTCAAGGAAACCACAAGTTTTTGGCTGATAGGGTTTACAAGGGAGGTTACAACACAACATCCACTGGTTGGTATCAGACATGGTGGATAGTTAGCTATAATATATAAGGTGAATTCAAATGATGGTTATTTCCCAAAATCTCAGGAAGTGCAAATAGTAAAAGCATTATTCCTCACTGAAACCAGATACAAGATGAATGGTTACAGAACTTTATGTCAATTACTGATCCAATAACGCTAGAAGATGAAATTCAATGTGCACTATATCATGCTTCATGCAATGTCTACATGCAAATGAACCAATGCAGCAATTCGTTTCCAAAATCTCAACCCAGAAGTTGTAACAGAAAGTATAACAGAGCATATTGGTATTCAAGTCCTCAAGATTTGCTGATGTTCTATAGTTAAAATATTGATGTCTAAACATTGGGGGTAGGGGCAATGTTGACGAGTTCAAGAAACCACTATGACATGATAGCCTAAAAGAGGCTGCCATGGACATTTTGGGTTAGTAAAACCAGATTAATTGGAGGCTACCCTAAAACCCTAATCCATGCATGCATAAAATAAAGGGGCGCATCTTGAAAATTCCATAACATCTTGGAAATTTCACAAGGAGATCAAGACATCGACTACATCGTCTTTCTCAAAGTTCTCTAGTTCTCAAAGTTGGCTATTCCCATGTATTGATGCCTAAACGTTGAGGGTGTGCCAATGTTGGCGAGGTTAGGAACCCCATTATTATATGATAGCCGGAAAAGAGGATATCTTGGTTGGTGATTCTCATGTATCACCCACTTACTTCATGAGAGGAAACAAGCTCTCTCGAAAAAAGTAAATTAAAGCACATAGCTTTTATATAAAAAATTTACTCAATTCCAAAATGATTTTACATTTTTTTGATTGGTATTCCAAAATGATTTTACACACGGCTTCAAGGTTTTTATATAGTCCACAAAATCTAAGTACAAATCTTAAAAATAGATTTTGGGGCATGAGACCCTCTATAGACCAAAAGAATAGAACAACTATTGCATCAAATAATTTTTGGAACCAAGTCAGGACCACATTTGTCAATGATTCTTAAGAGATATTTATTAAGTTTATTAAGTACTTAAAGATATACATTTATATGGATGTGTATGTGTGTTTCTGAATCCTGCTCATATAGTATAATGGTATACTTCCAAGGGACTGGGTTCGTTTCAATCTCAACAGAGGCAAAAAAATATTTCTTCTCGTATGTCTAAGCCTTGACCCTTGTTACTTGTTAGGCAGTTAAATGGTAACTATGCCAGAGTACCCCCTGAATTTGTCAAGATGCACATGAGATAGCCATGATGCAACAACCATCATCAAAATAAATAAATAAATAAACATAATGGTATTCTACTCATAAAACAACTAGATTTCAACATAATCGGCTATACGCATTCTCACAGACATATTACTCCATTTAAGCTCATCTTAGTCAATTTCTGACATGACTAAAAGACTCCTACAAAAATAATGGACCTAAAGTAGACTTAATAACATGACTAAAACTTAATCCCAACTAATTGGTATCACCTTCGCCTATATAAATTTTCTACTTCTGTTGTGTTTTATTTTGGACTAGATCTGATTATTCCTTTTGAGACAACTTCTTCTCATAGTCTCATTGATTCCAAGAGATTGTACACTACCTCTTGTTCAAGACAAAGAGATTGTATTCAAACCATATGATGATCTTATTTTAGATCTTAATTAATATCACCAAGGTATTGTACATATTTAAATTTTCTAGATAAGATTAATTTCACACATAACCCAAAAATACTGATACAAGTCATTTGCAATGAAATCAGATCAATAGTTCAGCTATATTAGTGTTTGTAAAAAACATGTTGAAATAACTACTTGGATTAATATAGTTTTTGCATCACTTAAATGCTCAAATAACTGAAATATCATACAAGATATCATTTCTCTCATCAACAATTAATATGCAATATAGTTTTACATTGTATTAATAGATAAGCTGCCTTCTCTAGAAATAGGTGAGAACCTTCATGTTCAATTGGAAATATCTAATTACAAAAAAAAAAGAGTATAGAAGAATCCAGAAGATTAGACATACCTGATCTTGCCAGAAACGGGATCCTTTATGAGAGATTCTATTGCTCCCACGTGAATCAGATCATAAGTCCGAGGATATGTTGAGAAAGGCTCACACCTGTGACAAGAGTGGTAAATGGAGTTCATTAGTTGAAGTGAATAACCAATCTATCCATTTCCTTTGGGGAAAGAACAACACGAGGCAAGAAGCTAATGTCAGCACTTATCATGTGGAGGTTTCATTTTTCCATGGCTCTGTAAGTTTTCGGATAAATAAACCACTAGGGGATGAGCCTTTGAGTAAGGAAAGAACTTTCCAGACATAAAGAATAAAGAAAGAGAATTTGTATCATAAAACTCGCTCTCTAGCAGAAAGGATTTAGATTTTTTTTTCTTAGAAAAAGGGATAATGATCCAGAATCCAGTCAACCATATATTTCTAAGAATGACTAGCAAACATGTGATAGAAAAATTCTTGACCCACCAGTCGTGGTAAACTCCAATAAGGCCTCTGTCATAAATGACATCAAGTGTTAAAGGCTTTTGTGCTGGAACAACATTCATCACCCAGATTGGATCTGATGATAATGCTGCAGCAAATCCTCCAAAAAATGCATTCATGTCCATGACATTACGAACTGATGAAGTTCCTAGTTTCAAGTTCAATGAACTCTTATAATATGCAACTCTCCGTGCCCATCTTCTTGAGTCAGCTTCAAACACATCCACTCCATTTTTAGTTACAATTGCCCTAGAAGGAGCTTTCGTCAGCCTCGCTGGCCATTTTGGAATTTTCCCAATGGCAAATTCTCCTTTGGAAGATGAAGTCCTAGTCACACATTTTTTCAACTTGAAGTACCTGCAATTCATTTGAGACAGAAAAATAGAGATATTTATTTTTAAAGCTTCCAACAACAATATGCTTATCAAGGCGAATGCACCAAAAAATTGTTGGAGATCGCAGAAAGATGTAACTGAAGACTATGAAAGGAGAGAAATAAAACAAACAATTAGAGAAATCATGAATAAGAATCACCATGCAGCACTTGGATCAACTGATTCATCACACAGCTCAAGCCCAAATTCATTTTGAATAGGAACACATGAATCCCCTTGAGGCTTTTTCCAGATGGCAGTGTTTCCATCTACAACAATCAACTCATAGCACAATGATCTGGCCACTGTTTGGAGATCCGCCCATTCCTTATCTTGCTTGGGCCACTGCACGGGAGGACCAGAAATGACAAGGTGGCCTCCAGGGCGGAGTAACCGGTCAACTTCAATGAAGTATGTTGCATCTGCATGGCAAACTCTTCTGTCAGGGTTTTCAGACGATATATAAAACACCTTGACAATGACCATGGAACTCAGAGAACTCACTATATGCAGTAAAAGGAATCAAACACCGTGAACAATGAACCAAATCAAACGAGAAGGCAGGAAAAGGAAGCCTGCGTGTCCCAAGCATGGCAACAAATGCAGGTATTCCTCGTTCCAAGGCAAACTGTATTTGTGATTTATGTGAATCTCTTGGAGCAAAAGAGAGCGTCAAAATCTCTTCAGAAAGTAGATAGCCACCAAAACTAGCCACCTGCAGCAGGAATGAAATATTATAGTCACAGATTTCGAAGAACATTACTATAGATTCAAAGGAAATGAGCAAAAACAACGCACCCCACATCCCATATCAAGCGCGGTCCTCAAAACTCCACCAGCTATTGGAATATACTGTTTAAGTTTCTCGATATACTGCTCAGCTCCGTCAGGAAACATAGTTCCACCACCAGGAAAGATAAAATATGGCCCTTCCTTTTTCATCCATCCTTGGTGTCCTTTCCTGTCAGCTATTTTATTATATGGCATATTCTCATGCCAAATCTGCGAAGAAAGGGAAGAATTAGTGTGACCTTGCACTGGAACGTCAAACTTCCAGAAGAAAAAAGAAGTGAAAAATGCAGCCCTCAACAGAATGGGTTCCATTTAACGCAGCCGAGAGGCTCACAATCACATATGCAATGCAACAATTTAAGCAGAATCTAAAAGAAAATAAGAACTGTATATTTAACATATTGAGAGGCTGAATCTAATAGAAAATAAGAACTGTATTTAACATGTTGAGAGGCTGAGTTTCTTTTTTTGATAACCGTGGTGTGCAGCCCTGCTTGAGCGCACCTCGACTAATTCCACAAGATACCTATCACCTCCCACCAACAACAAGTACTAAGTAACTCTATCCACCAAGACTAGGACAGATAGGAAGAAATCACCTAGTGTTTTTGTCTCAATTGGGATTTAAACTTGAAACCTCATGTTTCTCAACCCACTTCATTGGCCACTAAGACACATCCTTGAGTGCATATTGAGAGGCTGAGTTACTAAGAACTGCAACCAAAAGAGGCCCAAGAAAAGAGAAAAACCACTATCCACATTCATCTAAAAGGAAAAAAGGAAGACTAGAAGAAAACTATTGTGGGATCCATCTAATGAAACAACAAGTGTGAATACAAGTATTAAGCTGGATCATACATAAGCTGCAGATGGGAATACATCTAGCGGCAACTTAAACATTGTTTGAGGTAGCTAACTCCAGCTCACCTACACTAAAAGCAACCAAACTGAGGTACTTATGAGTTCAAAAATCACTCAAACTGTTAACATAATCAAAACTATCTCCCCTAACAGCTTAAAACTTTTAAGTAAGGGTGTTCACACATTTCAACATGGTCTCAGAACATGCAGAAATCGCGAGTTCCATTCTCACAGCCATCCATCAAACAAAGTATTTCCACATGCTATGCCAAAGAAAATAATTAGACTCACTAGGAAGGCTGCATCTTGAAACCTAAAGTAAGTAAATAAAAGTGTTTCTTCGACACATTTCAGCACAAACTTCTGGGCTGCAGGGTATTAGCTTCAGATCAATAACAACTAACCAAAGATTCGCCCTTTTCAACACCAATAGTAAACCTATGAGGTCAGAACGGTTTTTTGTCATGCATTACCTTGTGCAAACTCTCAGGCCATTGAACAGGAACGCGGTAACCTTGTGTCGGTGGAATCAAACAAAGAGGCGTATCCTTAGGCAATGGACAATGTCTTTCCCTATAAAAGTTCATCTCTCTACTCAATTGGCTATTGATTCTGGGATCTTCACAAGGCATATAATCCACATAGTCAGCTGAGCATGCATCAATGGCTGTGTTGTGTCTCCCTGATTCCACCTATTCCAAAATTACCATGTCAAAAAAAATACAGATCGAATAGAACTGAAGTATTAAATATTTTTTACCTGTGCAATTAGGCGACTACGCTGGCGCGGATCCCCAGAGGCAGAACGGAGAAGAGTCTGGCGGCCTGAAGCAGCCAAAGAATCACCCAAAGGAGTACAGAGAAGAAGGAAGAAAATCAAGACTGCTGCAAAGAAAGCTGCTGAAACCAAATCAAGAAGTCGCCATTGTCGAACATTTCGCTTCGATGATGGTAGATTTAAGTGACCCATTTTCAGTATTTTGAGCAGTAGCAGTTAACAATACAACTTCAAGATCCAATCACACATATAGATATGTATATTTACAGAAATTTGAGTGTGGAAGATATGGATTTGAAGATCTGAAGCATATGTATGAAGTAGATTTGTACTTGCTTTTTCAAGTGAGTGTGGCTTAAAGAAGCTTGCAGAGAGAGAGAGGATATTTTTTAGTATTTGTTACATTCAGCATTTTGGTGATTTAAAACTTAAAAAAGGATTTAAAAGAGGAAGTATGGAGATCTTTTTTAGGTATATTACATTTGACGTTTGTCTCTCTTATAGATATAGTTTTTTTAACATAAATTTTATTATTTTTATTGAATGGTTAGAAACAGTTCATAATAAAATGGTTATAAGTAAAATGTTATGAAGATATTCGATAAAATTTGAACTTATTAAAGATGGACTCATTAAACTCTTTGATGTCAAGTCTAAAAGCTTAATTAAGGTAGATGTGAAATTAGTGGTTTAGGGTTAGTGTATTCTAATTTAAACATTACATTCATTACCATCAATGTAGATTTCAAAAGTTAAATTAATTAAGGTAGATGTGAAATTAGTGGTTTAGGGGATATGGACTTTTTTTTTTACAGTTTCAAATATTTTATAAAGGATCGATGTAGATTATGAAGATGAAAATATTTATCTCAGTTCAATCTATACATAAAAGAATTTGAACGCATAGCATGTGTTCCTTATACAAAGTTTTATCACTCAACCATAATTAGTGATATTAATAATATATGTTATATCTCGATTAATAGCTCAACAAGTAAATTATCATTAATTTGTTGTACAAAGGAAGCCTGGTTTATATATCCTTTAGCCTTTGTATTGGTTTAATATTATGCCTGGACGAGCCCAACAGGGATATCACTTCTTTAAAAAAAAAGACTAAAAATACGATGATAACTAATATATAAAACAGACGGTACTAGTAAAGAAAAACAGAGTCATCAACCAATACAAATAGATTAAACTCGGAAAATAATGACCATTGATGAATACGTCAGCATCAACAATATAGGCTAGATTGAATCTTTCATCTTAAATTATAAAATGAACAAAAAAACAAGGTACTAAATGGATTAGCATTCGTTGATGACACATCACCGAGAAAGGTTGCAGCAAGTAGATCAGGCAAAAATATTTACTTTTTCAGCAACTGGTAAATCTATAAATATGAACAGCAGTCCCCTCTATTATCCAGAAAAAATTCTCGAGCCCCCAAAAGATATGGCTTTCCAAGACTCAACCAACTTCTGTAGACAATGGTCTGGTCAACTTCATGCAGCATACCTCGCAATCAAGGAAAACAAAACTACCTGCTACCATCCTCCTCATTCGTTTCAATGTTTCCTTGATGTTCTAGCAATGTAGTCATGCTTGACAAGGTTTGCTCTCAAAAGCATTGATCTCACATCCCGATCAAATTCCTTGCCTGTCTGCAGCACCTTCTGGAATGTTGCATTTCTCTGATCAGCATGTCGCGCATACAAAATTTTGTTGTGTGAGTCAATTCGTGCCTGCAGGACAGTAACAATCATGATTTATATACATTGAAATTGACCAAACACATACAGAGGTGCATGTTACTAATCCTTCACCTGAATTTGGTTGTCAGTGATCAAAGCTTCAAGTTCCTTTTCCAACCCGGCAACACTCGTCTTGAAAGCATTAGCCATCATATTCAAATCAACCGAGACAAATGGGTGGGTATACTGTATCAAAGCTTTGCTACGGATTTGATCATACAGTGTCTCAACATGGTCATGCAAATGGATGTCAAGCAATAGATTTGCTTTAAGGTTCCCTAGATACTCCAGACAAGAAGCATAGTGACTGCATCATAGATAAAGACCGAGAGGAAAGACAAGTGTGAGAAAATCAATTCCAAGACAACTACAGACATCAATAGTTCATTCGATTTTGAACTCATACAAACATTTTAGTTGGATTAAAGAAATAATAGTTTGAAGGAAAAGAGGAACTTGTCAAATTATATACACACACAATGTACAGATGGGCAGGATAAGTCCTCTACGTCTCTTCTTTTCTCCTAGTTCCATCCTTCCTTTCTCTACTAATCCAAGAGGAATAAATGGAACAGCAAGTATAGCTGCCACATCCTCATTTACACAATAACTACTATGCCTCGACCCCAAACTAGTAGCGATACTAATTATCGATAACCATTCTGTCTATCAGGGGGTTGAACTTGATAAAAGATAAAACAGGACCATCAAATTGCTCAAATAAAATGTCACATATGGAACTCATCAGACAATATAATACATGAAAGGGCATTTCTAACACACACATCAGATCGATAGCATCTACCAATGTTTAGTCCACTGAGACCTTCCTGCATAGTAGATCTAATTCAAAGTATCATAACAGAATTCAAATTTTACCTTGTATAGAAATCATGAATGAGCTCCCTTATCTCGGGTACCAGCTCTAAAAAATTTCTGAAGTTTATATTGTCAATAACTTTGCTCTGTCAAACAAAATCATCTGAATCAGCAAGCGACATCGTAATTATTATGCAACTGTAACAATAAAAGCATTTAAGAGGAACAGGAATATTGTATTATTGCCTTCAGTTCTGCTCGGTCAAAACTTGCAAGTGCACAGAGTCCACCGTAAGTAGCAACATCTTGGGGTGCAATAACCTCAGTGTAGTTGTTACCTAATTCTGGACCAACTTCCAGGAACTGCAACAACCCAGTGAAATGTCATGTAAATAAAACAGAAGATTCATAATTCCTTCTGTGGTGCAATTCAATCAAGTATGAAGAAAAAAATAGCAAAACACATGGTAATCTGCTATAAACTGATAGTAGTGAATGACGAAATAGAAGGCAATTGTGCTTAAGTACATCAATTAACATTTACAAATAGATGAAATTAGTTAAGGAAAATGTATGAACATTATATCCGTCCTACCAAGAACAGCATCAATTTGGATATGTATTTGATGGGCCTAAGGTCGTACTATTGAATTTTGCCTTGCAAAACATTAGTTCAGTTGTTCCTTTTCTTATTTTTTGGATTAAAATTTCTCCAGCTGCTTGTTGCAAGAGCAGCTGGCCACTTCAATCCATTCCAGTAACAAAAGGCAGCAAAGATAACATGCAAATTAACTTGCGCAGATATTGAGTATCTGCAAGACGTTTTTGAATTTCCTTGCAGTACCCTAAATATAGTGCAAGAGAATCAAGGAAGCAAAAAATTATTAAAATCCAAGCAGAAAACAGGTACCCCTTACCAATTCTACTGCTTTCTTTCTGGATTTCATTCCCTCTGCTGCCTCTATATTTCCCAAATTATCCTGATAACTCCTACCACCTTCATTAAGTTGGGATTTCCTCATGGTTTCTACCAATTCATTTCTTTCTTGTAGCATTGTGTATTCGCCAAATTAATGGCCTGATGCAACTGCGAGTCTTTTGTTTAACTCATGCATGCTCTTATAGCCACAAATATAATAATACTGCTAAGAATACAAGTTCTAATGATACTTTGGGATGTACAATCAAAAACTACCATACTTTAACACAAGATATTTTGTTGATGCGATAGGTAAGTAAAACAACCAGGATAAGTCCTTTATCTAACAGCAGAAGACAATTAGTTATGACAATTCTAAAGAATAGCAACAAAGCTGTCCAGCAATCTTGCAAAAATCTTAGGCACCACATTGTAGAAGAATAATTGGCCTTGATCAGTATATTTTCGAGTTTTCAGTATAAGAGAGCATGAAAAACGAGAATCAGGGTAAACTGTTAGTAGGTAGTCGAGCATTTACTCTCATCCCAGTAGAAGAGCAAGGTTCTCGTCAAGAGCTTCTAGTCGTTCTCTCACCCATATTATTATTACTATGTGATTTTATTACTATTGTTTTTTGTTTCATTTCTATTTCTACTGTCAATACTTCTCTTTCTTCAATATTTACATCACAACTTTTTACTCTTGCATTTCTTTCAAACCTGTTCAGAAAAATGATTTTCTTGACCAATGGTTTTATTGCAAACAACCTCTCTATCCTACAAAGGATAAGGTTTGCGTACACCCCCCACCCACCCACCCCCAACCCAAAAAAAAAAAACCCAGTTGTGGGACTATACTGAGCATGTTGTTGTTGTAAGTGATTTATGTATGTAAAGTATTTTTTAGTCTTTAAAGACCAACTAATCTGGATAGATTGTTTCTAAAATCATTTCAACCTTCAGTAAACTAAGATCATTAAACTAGATAAGTTTGTTTCTGTGAACCTAGATTAAGGACCATAAAGCACTTATTATCAATTCAAGACTGAACCACAACATAATAGGCCTCATTAGTCAGAAATGTGGCACAAACCTTCCGAGCAGCAAGCTTATATTTCTTTGCCTCCAAGTGAGCCAACCCCGCAGCACAACGAAGTTTTGCAACTGTAATGGCATCTAGAGCATCTTGACTCTGCTCTGCCTTACTAACATAGCTTGTAACATGTGTGAACTGGCCCATCTCAATGCTGACCAGAATCGCATTCAAACACATATGGATTATGTGTTTTGCAGTAGTGCAATAATCACGTGTACGAACATAATTCTTAAATGCCTCTCCAAGCTGTCCATGTGCATAGTAGAAATCTCCAAAATCATTGTATCCCATCCTAATGCTCTCTTTGATCAGATTTGTCTACACAGAAAAGTCAAATGAGCTCCACTTAAGCAATAAAATTAGATTAATAAGTCAAACAACCAGAAATAAAAAGTAACAAAATAATTGCAATGAAATAGCTAAAAAGAAATCTAATGAAAGGGTGCAATGGCGCCAAGATGAAGAAAAAGTTAGTAACAGATGAAGTGTAAGCCTAATCAAAAGGATTTCTTATGTGTTAAGTTCATACACAGGTAATAGTTAATACGGTAATATCATAACAGTATGCCTGGTCAATAATATGTCAACTTCTTGATTCCTTTTGTAACTATGCATCTTATTGATGCCTTAATTAAAGCTCTAATTTTACTTCATCAAAAAACAGGTCAACTTCCGACATATTTATGAGGGACATAATGGCAAGAACAAATGAATGGAACACTAGACTGTTCCATAAAGTGTGAAACTGGTGTAGACGGCAATAAGAAATCTTTTTTGTTCCACTAGCATTAAGGCGAGGAGAAAATACCATCTTGTATGGAAATTTGATCAACCTTAGCGGAAGATGATGGATTCATCGAGAAGAGTCACACCCAGTCATGCATGTCTTTTACCTTTTTTTCCCGACGATGTGTTTGTTGATTAAAAAATTGGACTTATCAAACAAAAAAAAACAATTGGCCTGATCTAATAAATCTGAAACAAATGTACTTTGGAGTAAGAAGAGTGGAGTAATCTATATTTCCATGAAAATGGTAAAAAGTAGAAAGATAGTTCTTCAAAAAGAACTTTAAATTCCCCCAAAATCTATATCACTCAAGAAAGTCTAACCATATTGATCAATCTGAAACCCACTTGGCTAGCACCTTTGACTATCCCCACTTAATCTTCCCTTTAGGCAAAGTAAATATATCATGAGGGTACATGTAACGAACCGTGCAGCACCGAATGAATCTAACAACAACATCAGGTAAAATAACTGGTCAGAGAGGAAGTTTCTCGTAAAATGCAGGCCATAACACAACGAGGATACATGTCTATAAACTTACAAATACAAGTCTTTTCTCAATTGTCTATACCACAGAATACAATGAACATATATGTATTCTTATTCCAAGGATAGATGTTTGATTAACCCTCCCTTGTTTTTCGCTCTTTTTTCCTCTTCTTTTGTCATTTTGCATACACTCTAAGTAGTTCGGAATTTTCATCTAAAGCAGAAATATATCCAATTAAAAAAAACGCTTGCCAGATAAGTGAAGGCACAAAATGATGGGGAAAATTGGGTGTGGTCAAGCAGGAAACTAACCAGTATCTACTGGGAGTTGAAAATGTTTCACAAGGGTACAAGTCCAGTAAGTATTGCTAAAAGTTGACAAAAAAGCGATATTTAGTATAAAAATAAAAAATATTAAATAACTGAATAGAGGTAATATATTCTTAGATTAAAAATAAAAAGATAGTCAATAATCCTCATAAGTCGTAACATATAAAGATTGAAAAACAGAGCAGCAACAGAAATTGAAAAAAAAGAAGCAGCAGCAATAAAAATATAGAAAAAAACACAGCAGCAACCAAAAATAGAAAAAAAACAGTAGCAGTCACAGCCTCGCAGAGAAGAAGAGAAGAAGAGTATACAGCACTCGCAGTCTTGCAGCAATAAAAATATAGAAAAAAACACAGCAGTAACCAAAAATAGAAAAAAAAAACAGTCGCAGCCTCGCAGAGAAGAGAAGAAGAGAACTTACAGCAGTCGCAGCCTCGCAGCAGTCCAAAAAAAATATTTGAAGTCGCGAAAGGAGGTATTGTGAAGTCGCGAAAGAAGATTTCAGAAATTTAAAAAAAAACTTACAATTTTAAAAAAAAAAACCCTAATTAGCGCTTTTTCAATTAAGCGCGCCTTTTCTCGCTTTTTCTTTTCTTGCGTTTCTCGCTTCTACTGTAGAAGCGATCGCTTTTTGAATGTCGCCTCGCTTCAGGGAAGAAAAGCGCAGGGGTTGCGCTTCGCCTCGCCTTGTGCTTTAAGTGCGCTTTTCCTCGCTTTTTATAACACTGGGTACAACAGTTCCTATTACTGTCAATTTCAGATTATTTATAACCATGACTGATTTCTTTTTCCTATTTAGGTAATGAATTGGAATTGGTTTAATTTTTTTTATGAGTTAAAATGTTCATTGACACAAAGTTGTAACTAAAAGTACATCAGACATGGTTACTTAACAAGGAACTGTTACTAAGATACTAACTCCTGAGTGCCTAATGTATCATGATGAAAAAACTATCCCAGCAAGCTTACCCCTTCCATATCTTATCAATAACATGTTTTGTTGCTTCAGCTTAACCAAATGGATACATCCCTAAGTATGTGCTATAATTGAGAAAGATAAAACTAAAAGAACGAAGACAAAACCATAAATTTACCTTGATTAAGAACACAGAATAAAATTCAACACACACATTAGCCACCACCATCCTAGTTCCCTAGCAACCCCTTTCCTAATTATGGATAATATAACCTGAATGTTTTCACTATCTAAATACGAACAGCAACTTAGTAATTTATAATAATATCATGTTGTTTCTGATTATGGAGATTTTGATATAAAAAATAAATAAAAATCTAATCCTATTTAGCTTCCAGGGTTATCCAAATTGACTCTTATACAAGAAAAGTGCAGAAAACAATTGTAACAAAGGGAATAACAAGCTAATTTATTAAACATTAAGCAGACAATGAAGGGTATCGATGAAAGCAACGGAGATTTAAACAGAATAAAAGTTTTCTTCAAAGAAAGATACCCTATAGGCGTTGAGTTCGCTCTCAAGCTTCTCCTTCCTCAGATCAGCCCGGCGATCCACAGAGTCAGCCCAAGCAGGGTCTGGCCCATAATTAGTGCCCAAACGTCCATCGATTTTCTGCACAACCTCACGGAACAATTGTGTGTTTTCCCCTTTCTTAATCTCATCATAGGCCATTCTCAAAGCCTCCAACTGCATTGAAGCATTGCCACATCGATCGGCTATAAAGTGAAGCCTCATGATTTTTGTCCGGCCACTGTATAAGGCAGCGTATGCCTCAATATCGAGCTGCTCGCTGCTGATAATCGGCCGGTGACGCTGCGTGTTTTCATCGCCGTTGGCGTAGATCTCGTCGGCTATTAACCCTAAATCCTCGTCGGGTTCCATCGGATATTAATTTGTAGAATGTTTGATCGGAGCTAGGGTTTTTGCTCTGTCTTCTTACCACTTCCGGGAGCAACACTGATAAGAAAAAACTTGAACTGATCCTGCACGTGTGACGTTCACGAATTTTATATTAGCAAGTAATGGGCCTTCTAAGCCCGTATCCTGGCACAATTCGAACTGTTTTCCTACTATGGCCCAGTTCTCATAAATAAAGATAAAAAAAAAA
>JAJOOS010000871.1:0-47930 GCA_029582725.1 Solanum chiquidenum | reverse complement strand
GAGTAGCCCTCTGTCGACTCTCAAAAATATCTACTCTCGTTGTAAGAGTGTAAATAGATTCTCGGAGGGGTGTTAGTTCATCTAGGATAGCACTCTCAGTCATCCACAGTACATCCTTTCTCAAATCTGCACCCTCGACTTTCAAAGTCGTAATCTCAGGAGTAGCCCTCTGTCGACTCTCAAAAATATCTACTCTCGTTGTAAGAGTGTAAATAGATTCTCGGAGGGGTGTTAGTTCATCTAGGATAGCACTCTCAGTCATCCACAGTACATCCTTTCTCAAATCTGCACCCTCGACTTTCAAAGTCGTAATCTCAGGAGTAGCCCTCTGTCGACTCTCAAAAATATCTACTCTCGTTGTAAGAGTGTAAATAGATTCTCGGAGGGGTGTTAGTTCATCTAGGATAGCACTCTCAGTCATCCACAGTACATCCTTTCTCAAATCTGCACCCTCGACTTTCAAAGTCGTAATCTCAGGAGTAGCCCTCTGTCGACTCTCAAAAATATCTACTCTCGTTGTAAGAGTGTAAATAGATTCTCGGAGGGGTGTTAGTTCATCTAGGATAGCACTCTCAGTCATCCACAGTACCGCAACCTCCAATCGGGTAGCCCTCACATCAGCAAAATGGGCTAAGTGCCCATCTTCAGGATAATGGCCTGAGTGATCTTGGTGGACTGGGAAGCAGTAGAAAAACTAGGAGTCTGGGAAGAAGTGGAAGTACCTGAAGGCCCAGAGGTCGGAGTAGGCAAAGATGCCTCTGGAGGTATAGAATCAACATCCACCTCTGGGGATCCATCCACCGGAGCTCTTCTCCTCCTGTCTGCCTCTTCCTTAGTGTACTTGGCCTCGATGTGCCGGATATCAGTTGAAGATGTAGGAGTGACCTTGATATCCTTCATCTCATCACGAAGAACTCCAGCACGCCGGCACAGCTCTGTAATCAGGACCGGAAAGGGAAGGGACGTATCCCACTTCTTGGCCCTCATAGTCATCTCCTGCTCAATGATGAGTCCCAAGTTAATGCTCCTCCGAGCTATTATGGATCTGAGAAAGGCCAACTTTGGGTGGCAAAGGATGGACTCATTCTGTGAAGGCATGATAGAGTTGTTGATGAACCCGAACAAGTACCGAGCGGCAATATTCAGGTCCTTCTTCTCGATGGGAGCTCCATCCTCAATCCACCTCGATGAGGTATCAAAAATCAAGGGTGCAAGCTAGCCCTTTAAGTCATCCAGGGACTGCGCTGTAGTCAAACCCTCATATGCATGCGCAAACCCTATAGCCCTGTCAAGTACAATATTGATGTGATCGCTACTCCACCCTACATCTTTCCCTCGGACCATAAAAGACTTCACCTATCTGAAAGCACTGCCTTCTTCTTTCCCTTAGGCACCAGGTCACCGTATATTGTGTAGAATTACCAAACCCGTGTAGGAATATAGGGGCCTCGAGGCCTGGTGAACTGCTCGAACATGTGAAACTGGAGAGTGTCCCTCACAGTGGAATATATGCCCATTAAACCCTCTATAGATAGAAGCTTCTCCTCGAGAATTGTCCTCAACCCGTCGGCCTTTAATATGTTGAGTAGCCGGGAAGGAGGACCATGTGATGGCGGTGCTGGAACCACAGTCGGTGCCGAAGCTGGCACTGTATCAGCTGTAAGAGGGGTGGACTCTGGAACTCTTGACGAATCTGGGCAAGACATAGCACGAATCTCTGCCCACCGGGACTGTAGAGGTTGGTCATCCTCCGGCTCAGAAAATACATCTTGGGAATCAAAGGATTCTCCCTCGCTGCTGGAGTTGTGCTCCGAAACATCAGATACGGGCTTCTTGCCCTTGCACTTTCCTCCATTTTGAGGTTCCTTCCTTCCCTTTTTAGAGGAGCTAGTTGCCCCTTCGTTGATGAATGTGCCTCGTGCTCTTTTGCGGGGCGTCATGTCTAAGTTGGTTCTAGCCATATCTGCAAAACACACCAAAATAAGTGAGAACGATTCACAAAAAAAATGCAAACATCATATTGCAGACAGACTCGCCGAACCAATCGATGAGTCGCCGAATCCCTTTGGCGAGCTAGATAGGGCTCGCCAAAAGAATTGGCTCAAATATTTCCCAGAAAAATGGCTTGTTGGTGATGGGAAGGCCCGTTCGGAGAATCACTGACATCATTCGGCGAGCACAGATTAGCCCACCGAAGATCACAGTGTTTTATAAGGGTTAGGGGCGCAAAAAAAATGATCAAGGAGACTTTCGGTGAGTCGCTGAGTGCACTCGGTGAGCTCATGCTTCTCACCAAAAGTTACAGAACCAAACTCAACATAAGCATGAAATTAAAGGTGATAACGAGGGATTCGGCGACCCGCCGAGTGGTTTGGCGAGCTCAACCCAGCTCGCCAAACTGCCCAACGTGCCATTTTTAACCCCAACTTCCAAAATCAACCCTGTAGCCCCCAAAAACAAAATCAAACCATGTACTTATTCAATTAAATCTATACCCATAAGACCCATGCCACCGGGATACTCAGATTTTACCCGGTTTGGCCAAAATTAGCCATTTGACGACTTTAGCCCTTAAGAATGACGTCAAACGCTCCATCATCGGGCAAAGCACGTCATTTAGCACAAATTTGGGTTACTCAAACTTCACCCAACTAGACCCAACAATGATTAAGCACAACCCAACAATTTATGATAAATTTTAAGGCACGAATTTTGGGAAATTAACAGTTTAGGCAATCAAGGCATGATATCGAAATTAAAACAAGCACACAAGCAAACATTTAAGATTTCAGAGAGGCCCAGCACACATCAACAAGAACAATACAGTTGCAAAAGAGTTTAACCGCTAATACAAGTTTGGGGTTCAAACAACAAACCTTGAATTCCGAATATATGATTTGAAATGCTAGGCGGCAAAGATTTCCAACTTTAAACACAATATCAACAACCAAATAGCAACAAAATGCGAGAATATAGAAAATATAAAGTGCGGGTATGATTGTATTGAAGTTAAAAAGTGAGGGAATGTGAAAGAGTTTGAAATTTTAAACCTTTGGCCTTTTAAACCCGTTCAGTTCACACCCTTTCGGTGATATTAGTCGACCTCACCGAACCACTCGGCGACACGTGGTTACTTACCTCGCCGAGTTTTATAGGACCTCCAGTCAACCTGGGGGTCCAAACGGTGGACAAAGTTGAGATCGCCGACCTATTTGACGACATACCGAGTTGTCCATGGGCCCGCTGAGTTTTATAGACTCCAACCTATTAATTTCTTGAGTCCAACGGCGGTCCAAGTCGGGCTCGCCGACCTCTTCGGTGAGTCACCGACTAGACTATTGTCTCGTCAACCTGCATTTTTCAATCACATTCCATACTTCAACCTACACAATCAACACACGATTATTCCAAGAACAAAAAGAAAGCAAATAAAAACTTGGGTTGCCTCCCAAGCAGCGCCTTAGTTAATGTCCTAGAACGCGCAAGTCCTCACTAAAACTTCATTCTTGAGGTTTGCCATAGTATCACTAGGCAACGCCCTTGCTGTCTCGGGTTTAAATGAGAAGAAATTTGACCCATTTGGGTCTCCAACTACTTGATAGAGACAGAATGAGAAGTAATCGTCTGGTTAAGGGTCGATACATCTTCCTTCATCTCTTTCAAAATTTTATCGGACCCTTCAACCTTTTTGAGAATACGAGAGAGCATATCCTCAGACCGGCCACCCTCAGAAACATTGGGCTTTTGATGCTCGTGGGGAGGAACATACCCATCCTTCTCCTCATATCTTTCCTTTCAAGTGGGGTTACAAACCCTCCACTCTCTATCACGATCTCTCCAGCCTTCATCCTTGTTCCAACCTTGGTTACCACCCTGCCTTGGGTAGTTAGCACAATAACCTCCATCTTGGTTGGCTAGGAAATTGACTTCTTCGTTGTACGACGCTTCAAACTTGGCCTCATCAGGGTTTGCACACCCAACACCCGCAACATTTACACTTCTAGCACAAGCTCCCATGACATTCTTGACTAAAATGTCAAGTTGGATCATCATTTTTACCATGTTCTGGTCCCTCTATTGGTCTTTCTCAAGCTTCTCCTTTGTTAATTTAAAAGTGAGAGGGGAGACCTGATCTTCTCAGGTGTACCAAGCCCGATTAATTTTGGTCATACCATCCAAAAGTTGGGTTGCTATAATGTAAGGTTGTTGCATCAAACCTCCCGGAGAAAGTTGGTTTGCTACGCGTTGTTCACCGAATCAAGGCTTCAGTAAAAATATTGCAGCAAAACGTTGTCGGGTAAACCGTGAGTTAGGCATTGCAGCACAAACTTCTTAAATCTTAGCCAAGTCTCATAAATTGGCTCACCCTCCAAACGCTTGAAGCTTTGGATGCTATCCCAAAGTATCATCACCTTCGAAGGAGGGAAAATCGCGCTTGAATGTGGTGACAAGCTCTTCCCACGAAGTGATGGAGTCTCTTGGCAATTCAGCCAACCACTTACATGCTTCTCCCATTAAGGAAAATGGGAACAACCTCAACCGAACCGACTCTTGGGATATGTTCTTGAAGGAGAACGGCCCGCAAACATCAACAAAGTTCCTTATATGCTCATGGGGATCCTCATGAGCTAATCCACCAAAAAAACCCTACAATTGTAAGAGTTGCAACATGGTACTTGTAATGTGGAATACAGCGTTCCCTTCAGCCGGAGAAAAGCGAATGGCACAAATTCCACCCACTAGATGAGGATCATTAACATTCGACTCATTGACAACATTGAGGCCCACTTGGCTACCATTGCTTCTGTTGACACACATTTCCTTTGTTTTAAAACAGCAACACACAAACCAAAACTAAAAATAAGTAGATTCTACTATGAATAAAAAGAGCAAAATTCAACTTCGCCAAAAGAATCTCAAACAACACCACTCCCCAGCAGCGGTGCCATTTTGATTAATGACATTTCAAAGACACTTCATCCAATTCTAAGCGTCAACGGTAGTTAATCAGTATATAACCCAACTAAATGAGTTGGGGTTGAATCCCACAAGGAGCGGTATGTGTTTAAGATTCAATTGAGAAGTACAAATATGATCAAATCAGTCATAAGAATCGAAATTATCGAATAAAGACATTATTCAAATCAGGGGGTGACACGAATGTCAAATGGGGGGTTTTGGTTTGAATTATCAACTACAGACGGCAACAAACAATACGAATTAACAATAGTGAGACGAGTTATTGGGATGTGATTCAATTATAGGATAATATAGACAAATAGGTAATTGCAACAATTAGAAAATAGCTAAATATTAGTGAGTAAGCTAGGCTATAGAGGAGGTAAACTTTCTCTCGAATAATTTACCCCGAATCAAGTCGATTTCTCTCGAACATCAACAAGCATATAAAATAAGAACAACCCACACCTTAGTCCATTCACTCTCTCGAGTTGAATGAGTGTAAAAGGGTTTAGGATTCACTCTCTCGAGTTGAACCCATGACAACCCAATACCCACAGACCATCAATTAATAATCTTAGTTTTAAAACCTCTCTCTCGAGCAAGCCAAAAACACAAGGGTAGAACTGCATTTGCAACTACAATTCTTAAATTAAACCACAATTAATGATTGAACTCACTTCTAAATGGCATTTAAACTAACAATTAGCAATATTCATAAACTAAATCAGCCCATAATCACACCCCAAGAATTGGGGTTTTAGCTAGACATCATAAAAAGATAAAAAAAAATTGTTACCAAATTGAGTTTCCATCAACTGGTAAGATTGATTTCGTCTTTACAAAGGTCCAATTCGAAGAATCTCAAAGACCCACTTCCAATTTCTCAAAAGTGAAAAACTTCAATTCTTCAAAGGTAAGGAAAACTAGAGAAAACTTGTCTCACAGTTCAAAACTTAATAATAGACTAAGATATTATGATATCAGATACTAAACTAAATGTTCAAAAATGTATTTACAGTCGCCAAAACTGTGTTGCGAAGAGTTACTCAGTGAATTAAGTCAGGATCGCCGAACCACTCGGCGATACGCCCTTTGGTCATTTCCATCACCCTTCTGCCTTGGCATTCAGCAACCTCAAGGTCTGTAACTTTGGGAGATCTAATTTTGCATTGCGGAACAACTCGGTGATCCACCAACTGCTCCTTTCTCTCGCCAACTTGGTTCTTCCCTTCAGGGTTTGGCACACTGGAACTTTAGGCGGTCAAGTACCCATTCAGAGACTCGCCAAGTGGACTTGGCGATCACCAGTCTTGCCTTTCTTCATTCTTTCAGCCTGTTTTGTTCTGTTTTGCAAATTAGTGTCCTAGCTTCGTTCCTCAATCCATATACCTGGAAATCATGGGTTTTACATCAGGTATTGGCACAAAATAAGCATTTGAGGACACTAAGTCTACATAAGTAAAGCCCTAAATGAGTCCAAATCTCAGACTCATCAACACTCCCAACTTAAACTTTTGCTTGTCCTCAAGTAAAACTCAAGTTCAGCAGTTCAAAAAAGATGTCTCAAACAGTGCTACAAAAGGCTCAATCATGAATGCACACAACAAGACTCAACTTACTCATGCAAGGATCAATTATGCACTGAAAGTTTCAAGTTGTGACTCGCCATTATCAAAGATTTTCAAGTTCACAATACTTGCTTCAAATGCAAGTTCAAGCTCAATAAAGGTGCTCAAATGCCCTCACAACAAAGATGATTCCATATTCACACACAATGGTTCAACACTTTAAGGCTCCAAAATCACATACAACTCTCACACTCACTAAGATGAACGCATGCATGACTTCACCCATAGGTTTTCCCTTATTTTCCAATCAACAATCTCTTCAGCTCACCCAAGATCAAAAAGGACTTTTCAAGGCTTGTAACGGGGCTGAGTGTTAAAGTATGGTCATTTAGGCTCAGTGGTTGCTATCCTCATGAAAAGTGGTGTGAACTTCACTTTCTTTCCTTCTCTTCAACATTTTCACTCATGCTCAAAATTCACCCCATTATTCACTTCTCATGGAATACCGGACACCCCATTTCTTTTGCAATTTTCACTACTTTATTTCACAACTTTTTTATTCTTTTTCTTTTCCATTTTTCTTATCTTTATCTTCTTTTTTTGTATGGATGGGTTCCATCTTTTTCACAACCATGGATCAAGGGGGATTTCTTCACACTTCTTGATTTACCTTCTCTTTTCACCACACCCCCAACTTAGGCTCTTGGCCAAAGTTGGCTATTCAAACAAACCACACTTCATCAGGATTATGGATGAATGGCTAAAGAGAGGTCTCTTTTTCTCAAGTTTCTTCCAAGAAAAGGATAAGGCTCAAAAGGGGGTTCAAGCGAGGTTCACAAACTCACAAGGTTGGCCACAAAAGAGGTCTCCTTTCAGCCTATTTTGTTCCTCTTTGCAAATTAGTGTCCTTGCTTCGTTCCTCAATCCATATACCTGGAAATCAAGGGTTTTACATACATTATTGGCACAAAAATAAGCATTTGAGGACACTAAGTCTATATAAATAAACCCCTAAATGAGTCCCAATATCGGGCTTATTAGCTCTCAAGAATGAAACTTGCAAAAAATAATGATTTTGGTGTTTATTTCCAACTTAATTCGCGACTGGCCCGCTATGGCGGATCCCATCCCGCCCTGGCAAAAATAATCCCAACACAGCGGCTTGCACGGAACCAGTGAGTCGATTTAAGAGTTTCAAACTCCCATTTCACAACACACCTTTGTCCCTTGACACTTAGAAAATACCCGTTCACGCTAAGATCAATTTCGGGAGCTCTACTCGCCCGAATTTGATTCCGTAAAGTCGTAGGGATTCCTTAACATCTTAGTTATCTACTCATGAAATCAAATTCCTTATTAAATCACCCAATCATAACCATATTTCCCTAGACTCACATGACTCTGATATCGTCCAATTCTGGACTAGGCTAGGAAATTCCAAGTTATTACGAAAAAGTTTTTCGGCCCAAAATTTTTCCCTGTTGGCTTTTCTATAACTACGGAAACAAGTCGTTACATAGTGTCAGCAAGAGCACAGACTTTTCACTTTCTTTCGAAGGTAAGAGAAGAGGTTTAGAATTGTTCTTATACTTTAAGAGTCTAACTTTGTCATTCGTTAGAAGTTTGACTCATTCATTTAATGTCCTTGATGTTTAGATTTGTCCATATACTATAACGGGTTTAATGGAAGTCTTTGTTTCATTTTCCCCAACATTTTCTTCTAATAAAACAAAAAAATATCTTTGAAGCAAAAAAATAGATTAGAAGCACTAAATTTTTGGCGTTTACATAATTCATGAAAAAAAACTCAAAAAGAGAAAAAATGAGAAATGAATATGCTTTGATCCATCTTAAGGAAATTAACTTTTGGAGAAAACTAGGTTCTATATCTTACCGGTTTAAGTAATATATATAGCCAGTAACTTACTATAAATAATTTCATAACATTGCTCATATTATTAACCTTCTTCATCTTAGCACTATACACTTGCTTCTATTTCAAACTTTTTTTTGAAAAAAAAAACATCTTTTCTTGAGCTGAGGGTTTATCCAAAATAATTTCCCTACCTCACAACCTCAAAAAGGTCGAGTAAGGTCTGAGTGTATCTCAGAGATGAGGAAGAAAATGGGGACTGTTAAGATGTATGCGTCCACTATCAGCACAAGCAGTAATGTAAACAACACAAGCAGTTTATGTGGAAACCCCCTTGCTCAAGGGCGGTGAAAACCAAGACCTATACTCACAGGATTTCAACCCAACTCTATTTTACTCTAAAAGGAGTGATTGTTCAGATTACAGACTCTTGTAACCTAGGGATTTGACTTTAAATCTCTTCCCCCTCAATGTAGCAACTCTACTACAAAGAGAGAACTAAGCAATAACTCAATTGCACACTAAACCACCCAACTCTAGATAACTTAGATTTCTACTAAGAAACAACTCTGTTGCCCACTAAACCACCTAACTCTAGATGATTCAGACTTCACCTAAACAACAACAATGTTAGCAACTAAACCAATTAACTCTAACTGATTTAGACTTTTCTTTTGAAATGAGTAAAGATCTAATTCCTTTATAACATAGGAATAGATTTACAAGATAAGCATTTAAGTATAACTCCTAAGACAACTAAGACGCAAGCAGCTCTATCAGGTCCCTGTTGTTCTTCTGGAGGATACTTCTAAAAAAGTGGGTTTCGCATATGTTCTTGAAATATTTCAGGAATGTAAAAACTAAGGTTGTGTCTATTGAAAGGAACCTTATAAACTAATAGACACAACCTTGGATACCAGCTATTGGCGAAGGACTCCGTCGCACTGTTGTTTGGAAGTCATGCACTGTTGTTCGGAAGTTGTGCACCAACTCTTGCAGAGTGTACTTTTTCCAGCCGTCAATTTCCCGTGCATTTTCACCAAAGGATCAGGTCCCCTTATAATATCCCTTTTTGTGTCACATCATCAAAACTAGAATTAACATTTTCCCCCTTTTTGATGATGACAAACACACAATGCCATACTACTACAATATTAATGCTTTCCCTCTGTCAACACTACTTCTCTCTCGCTCTCCTTTGTGAAGTATGTGATCGAAGCTAACTTTTATCATGTGCAACCAGTAATTTCCCCCTTTTGGCATCATAAAAAATAAAGGCAGTAAACCAAGTTAAGAGTAAGCATGTAAGGTAAGATCAGAGCCTATGACAACACATCATAACAGAGAAAGCAAAAATAAGATCGATCAAACCAAAACAAGGATCCATTTCATTGTACAAAAGTAAGCATTCAATACATTAGAATTAAACAGCTTAAGAGAACCACGGGACACTATCCACACAAAGATAAAAAGGAATCAACAGAAAGGGACTAGGAGGAGGGATGCTTTTGAATGAGGGATTGAATGACGATAGTAAGTCGATCATCGCCAGTGTCATGAGCCTTGATTAGCTTCTCCTGAAGATCAGCATTCTGGACCAAAAGAATTGGATTCTTCATCCTTAATTTAGTGACTTATGTTGTATCAGGTCCCTATGTTTGTGATTTTGTCAACTGGCCTTTAATAATGCTATCTCAGCACCATTTTTTCTCATAGGCACGGTCATTTCCTCCAGTTCATGCTTAAGTTGACTCTGCTCCACCACTAATTGAGACATCTTGCTTAGTTGCCTTGTTCTGCTTTCTATGCATTTGAACTTCACCAAAGTGTTAAAGGAAAAGGACTGTTTCACTGTCCCTACAATACCTGCTCCCACAGGAACATCCAAATAGTTGAACACCTTGGTGAGGAAGTACCCATACCCCATGCCATGCTTACCCTTTTGTTCCACCACTATTTTCTGCATATTCTCTAACATGAGGGCGGGAAGATTTAGGGGATCAAACTTGCAAAGAGACTCCATCAGAAACAGATCAGCAGCAGAGGCAACTGTACTTTCCTCATACTCGGAAGAATCACTTTGTTAACAAACTCAAAAAGTAGTTGATAGTTCCCCTTCATGAGATTCTTTTGAATTCCTGCACAGTTCATCTTTGGAAGTTTGGCACACTCATTTGTAAAGCTTTTGCTGCAGGTTTTCCCTACCACAGATCTAATCCCTTCTCTGGGTACTCTCAATATTTCTTCCAATCTTTCCTCATTCATATGTAAACTTCTATTCCCAACTAACGTGTTGAGGCTTCTATCCTCCGTTAACTCAACATTGTAATAGAAGTCTCTCACTTGTTCCTCATGCAATACGGGAGATTGGGTCATAAACAACTGAGTCCATGATTGAATCTCAACTATATCTGCCAAGGTGCACATACCAGGCTTCCTGATGATCTCAGGATCAAAAACTCTTCCACTTAGGACTTTCTGCATTCTCAGATTGTCAATAATGTCCTTCTTGGTTTCATCATTTTCCACTTTCTTCCATTTGGAACCTGGTCCTCTTCACCAGTTTATCTTCTTCTTCTAATTTCAGTAGTGCTGGCCTTACTTACTTTCCTTACTTTCATTGCATCACTCATAAATTTTTGAGTGGCACACCTGGTAGAAGTATTCTTCATTGGTGTCTCCTCTACAACTTTCTCCTTCCCCTTGTTAGAGGCAGGGACCATTCTTCTCTGTAAGGCCCAACATGGAGGAGTATTATCCTCTTCATCATCTTCTGCATTATTGGAGGGTGGTAGTTCAACTTCAAAAGTTCTGTCAAACATTGGTTCAATATTATCAAGAAAATCCTCAGCAATCTGCTTCCTCCTTCATTTTTATTCCATCTCTCATTTCTGTCAGACTTTCCACAACTAAATTCTCACTAGCAGCGAGAATGTTGGATTCAGAGTACCTATTCTCCGGAATATCTCCCTCAAACAGACAGTCGGAGAGCACAGAAGGTTGAGGACCATGTTGGAATGAAGGCGCTGGATCATTTAGATCGATATGAGATTCTGGAGTAGGAGGACAGGGTTCAGTGATGTTGACCGTAGGGATGATCTACATTTTTGTTGGAGAGGGAACACAAGAAGAGGTGTAGAAGGCTACGAGGTCAATTTCGTTTAGAGAGTCCATCATCCTTTTAGACAAAGATGTTAATTGAGACATATTTGAGAGGGGACTCAGAGAGAAATGGGAGAGAAAGAGATTAGGGTTTTCAGAAAACTTAAAAAGAAAAGTTTGAAAAGGGTGTGAAGAGAAAGGGAGGGAAGATGTATAAAAAGGAAATAAAAGGGTGTGTCAAGTCCCTGAGTAGACGCGTCGCTTGGACCTAAAGCGATGGGACAGGCGGTCAGAATGACCGATGACTAACACGTAGAAGTCACAACGATTCTCAATATCAATTCAAAAATAATGTAGAGAATGCTAACCTTTAGACAGGACCAGGTCCTTATCCACAATTTGAGAATGTCAATCCTTGAATTGTTATGACCTTCCTTCATTTCTGCAGTTCCTTATGAGTGTATACCTTACCAAAGTAAACCATTACAAATAACAAGGATAATTTCCCTCCTGATCATAGACAATGAGGGTTTGAAGCATTTGGATAAGATCAGCTCAGTCCATCTTCATCATCCCCAACTTTAATTTGTTACTCTCAAACTGATCCTTGCTTAGAGCTTTAGTGAAGATGTCATCAATTTGGTCTTCAATCCTGCAGTACTGCATACTAATGTTACCTTTCTCTACATTGTCTCTCAGAAAGTGATGTCTCACATCAATATGCTTTGTTTTTTTGTGCTCAACTGGATTCTTCCCCGTATTGATAGCACTTGTACTGTCAAACATGAGTGGGATGGTGTGAGTGAGTACTCCAAAATCTTCAAGTTGTTGCTTTATCCATAGTAGATGTGCACAGCAAGATGCAGCTGCTACATATTCTGTGTCAGCTGTTGAAAGAGACTGAATTTTGTTTCTTGGTTGCCCAAGATATGAGTGAGGATCCCAGGAAGTAGGCCATTCCTGAAGTGCTCTTTCTATCCACTTGATATCCAGAAAATTCTACATTAGCATATCCCACTAGTTTGAAAGAATCTCATGCTGGATAGAATAGAACCAGGTCCCATGTCTTCTTCAGATACCTTAGAATCTACTTGGTTGCCTTCAAATGTGCCTCATTGATATAGGATTGATATCTAGCACACATTCCCACACTGAAGACGATGTCAGGTCTGCTTGTTGTTAGATACAACAATGATCCAATAATTTCTTTGTACATAGTTTGATTCACCATACCATCAGAATCATCTGGTCCTAATTTAGAGTTTGTACCCATAGGAGTATCAATAGGCTTAGAGTCCAGCATGTGAAATTTCTTCATCAGCTCTTTTTATGTACTTTTCTTGGCAAATTGAGGTGACACTCGAGTTTTGATTGATCTGCAACCCTAAAAAGAAGTTCAGCTCTCCCATCATACTCATTTCAAATTCATTCCCCATTAGTGTGGAAAATTCCTCACACAAGATCTCAGAAGTTGCTCCAAATATAATATCATCAACATACACCTGAATGATGAGCAACTCTTTGCCTCTTGTCTTCAAGAACAGAGTATTGTCTATCTTTCCTTTTTGAATCCATTTTCCCAAAGAAATTTAGACAGCCTTTCATACCAAGCTCTGGGAGCCTGTTTCAGTCCATACAAAGCTTTGTCCAGTTTAAACACCTGATTTGGAAAATCAACATCCTCAAATCTATGGGGCTGCTTTACATATATTTCTTCATTCATGTTACCATTTAAGAATGCAATTTTTACATCCATTTGAAACATCTTGAATAACATGAAGGCTGCAAAGGCAATAAGAATTTTGATAGCCTCCATTCTAGCCACAGGAGCAAATGTTTCATCATAGTCAATGCCTACTTCTTAATTATATCCTTGAACCACCATCCTTGATTTGTTCCTTGTGATGACACCATTTTCGTCAAGCTTGTTTCTGAACACCCATCTGGTCCTTATGACAGTTCTGTCATGAGGTCTAGGTACCATGTGTCATACGTTACTCCGCTCAAATTAATGAAGTTCCTCTTGCATGGAATTCACCCAGTCAGCATCCTTCAAGCTTCCTTGATTGGGCTCAACATTGAATATGAATGTTGAGAATGCCACCAGATTTCTAATTTTGGATCTGGTTTGCATTTCAGAGTTCAATGGAGAAATGAGATTATCAATAGGATGAGACGACTATTGTTTCCATCATGAATTGGCATTCAGAGGTTGGGTTTGATCAGCTTGCTCATCTTCATCTTCGGAGTCATCATTCCCAGGTTGATGGAAATCCTCAAGTTCAGCATTTTCAGATGAACTAGGTCCCTCGTCAGGCTCATCATCTTCATTTACTTCTTCAGTTGGAATAGGTTGGGCAATATCAGGACTTTGACTTCCTTCAACTTGTGGCTCATTCATCCCATCTCTCTGAATCTGAAGAAGTTCTTCCAACTCATCATCATCCTTGTGCTTTAGATCTGGGAGATCACCAGTTTTATCGAAAATCACATGAACATATTCTTCAATGCACAGTGTTCTTTTGTTGTAGACTCTATAGGCATTACTGGAAGATGAGTATCCTACAAACACTCCTTCATCACTTCTAGGATCGAATTTTCCTAGATTATCATTCCCATTGTTCAACACAAAACATTTTACACCCAAAAGCCCTTAGATAACTTAGTTTGGGCTTTCTATTGTTGAGTAATTCATAAGGAGTCTTATTCTATAGAGATCTGATTAAACACATGTTGGTCACAAAATAGGCAGTGTTGACTGCTTCAGCCCAGAAGTTCTTAGGAAGAGTTGGGTCTATGAGCATGGTTTTCGGCAATGTCAACCAGAGTTCTGTTCTTCCGTTCAACAACACCATTTTGTTATGGTGTTCTAGGAGCTGAGAAGTTATGATGAATTCCATTTTCAGCACAAAAGTTATCAATCTTTGCATTTTTATACGCAGTTCCATGATCAGACATGATCCATGCAATCTTGCAGTTCAGCTTTGTCTAAATCATTTTGACAAAGATCATCAGCACCTCATATGTCTCGTCCTTGGACTTAAGAAACATCGTCCAAGTGAATCTTGAATAGTCATCCACAACCACTAGAATATACCTTTTTCCCCTTCTACTTTGAATCTTTAGAGGCCCGCACAGATCCATATGAATCAACTCAAGAGGTGTTGACGATCTCACTTGCTTCTTGGACATGAAAGATGATCTAGTTTGTTTACCTTTGACACACTCATCACATACTTTGTCATCAATGAACTTCAATCTTGGTAAACCACGAACCAGGTCCTTGGAGACAAGTTTGTTTAGCAAAGAGGAACTCACATGGCCAAGTCTTCGATGCCATAAGTTGGCACTTTCACTTTGGGCACTGAGACAGGTTAGATCATCTCCTTGTGCAGTGTCCAGGTCAGCCACGTACATGTTCTTGTGCCTTCTGGCCGTTAAGATCACCTCATTTGTTGACAAGTTAGTAACAATGCACTTTTTTGATAAAAATCTGACCTCATTGCCTTTATCGCATATTTGAGACACACTGAGAAGACTATATTTCAGACCACTTACATAGTACACATTCTCAATTGAGTGTTCAACCAATTTTCCAATTCTTCCAACATCAAGAATATACCTTTTTTCCATTACCAAAAGAGACACTTCCACCTTGAAGTGACTTGAGTGAGAGGAAGTTTTCAATTCTTCCAGTCATATGCTTTGAACATCCACTGTCCATGAACCAGCACTGACTGCTACCTCCTCCACTCCCCTGCATAAAGATTTCTTGTTAGACTTAGGAACCCATTTTAGTCTGAGTTTCCAGTAAGCAGATAGAAGCATAATGAGAGAACTTCTTGTCCAATGAGGCAGACTAGTCTTTCTCATGTTAGAAAATCTAGGAAAAGGAGCAGGTCCCTTGTTTTGTGTGACCTTTTGTCTGGAGTAGACTAAAAATTTCTCTTGAGAACTTTTCCAGGCTGGACAGTCCTTCTTCAGATGATCATTGTGACCACAGTGGAAACATAACAGATTGTCAGACACAGACACATACTTGCTATAAGGATTATAAAAAGGACTGATGTTTAAACTTCCTAGACCCTTCCTGTTACTGTGACTCTGACTGGTAATGTTGGAAAGTAATTTAGAGGAGTTGGTCCATCTCAGAGATTTTTTCAATTCTTCTCTAAGACCAACCAGGTCTCTTTCCATCTAATCATTTCTTTCCAAGGCCAATGCGTGTAGTTTCAGCAGTGTTCAGGCTAGTTTCTAGCTCTATTTGTTGGGCAATATTAGGACTTTGACTTCCTTCAGCCTCTCCCATTCCTCTGCCACATTTCTCACTCAGCATCTTTAGTTTTTCTTTGAGTTCTAGATTTTCAGTCTCTAGGATTGTCAGTTGTTCCTTAATAACAGACATATGATCAACCAAGGCTAACTTTTCTTCATAAAAAATATCTAGGTTGTTGTTCACCAAGTCCTTTTTAGTTGTTAACTCAGTGATAGAGTCGATCAAAACAGCAGTTAGATTCCTCAACTTTCAAACAGAGTAAACATTCAAGTTTTGTTTAAGGTCAGAAAGGGTTACCTCATCCTCAGCTTCTTCATCGTCAAATTTTTCCATGGTATCAAACACATCTTCATCATCTTTAACTGCAAGCATGGATACATCTTCAGGATTTTCTGACTCATCTGAGTCACTTGAGTAATCTCCCCTGACAGAAAGATCTTTCTTCACAACATAGTCAGTTGCAGCATTTTTTCCTCTCTTATTGGGGATCAGGTCCCTTCTGTTGTCCTTATCTACTCCAGGCCTTGGATAGTCTTTATGTTCTATCTTGTGCATGGGGCAATCTCTGATGCAGTGTCCTACCTTTCCACACTTGTGACATATGTCGCTTTCATTTGCAGCCCTACCGGAGTTCCCTCCTTTTTGAAACCTCCATGTTTCCTCGCTATTTTCTGAAATGTCCTAGTAAGGTAGGTCATGTCCTCTTCTTCATCAGAGGTTTCACTTGATGTCACCTTAAGAGCTAGGGGCTTGTCTCTCTTCACCTCCTTCTTTGAAGCTTCTTGGTTTATGTTCCATGTCTTTGAAGGTTTCCAATCAGGGCATCCATAGTCAGCACCTTCAGGTCCTTGGCTTCAGTGATAGCATCGGCCTTGTTTTCCCAAGACTTAGGAAGGATTCAAAGAATCTTCCTAACCTGTTTACTTGGGTAAATAGGTTCTCCCAAACAGCGTAGCTCATTAGTGATGGAGGAGAATCTTGTATGCATGTCGTGGATTGTTTCTCCTTCTTGCATATTAAAATTATCAAACTGGGTAGTCAACATGTCTACCTTTGATTCCTTCACTTGTTATGTTCCCTAATGAGTAGTCTTGAGACAATCCCATATTTATTTTGTTGATTCGCATGTAGAGATGCAATTGTACTCTTCAGCACCTATACCATACACCAATAGTTTCTTCTCTTTGTAACTCTTTCTAATCTTATTTATGTCGGCTTCATCATACTGTTGACGAGTCTTTGGAATGACTTGTGATTTCTCCATACTTTACTTCCATTGTAGGAACAAAAGGTCTATCTAGCACTATCTCCCAAATCTCACTGTCTTCGACCATTAAAAAAGCATGCACCTTCGTCTTCCACCAGCCGTAAAACTGACCATTGAAGCGAGGTGGTCAGGTTGATGATTGTCCTTCTTCTAGGTTCAGTGGAGCCGCCATCTTTTCACAAGAATCTCTCTTGGTGTTAACCAGATAGAGAGCACCTGCTCTGATACCAAAAGATGTATGCGTCCACTATCACTCAATGGACCAGGTCCCTTGACACAGCGAGAACAGTAATAATCAGCACAATCACTAATGTAAACAACACAAACCATTTACGTGGAAACCCCCTTCCTCAAGGGCGATGAAAACCATGAATTGTACTCACAGGATTTCAACCCAACTCCATTTAACTCTAAAAGGAGCGATTGTTCATAATACAGACTCTTGTAACCTAGGGATTTAACTATAAATCCCTTCCCCCTCAATGTAGCAACTCTACTACAAAGAAAGAACTAAGCAATAACTCTATTGCACACTAAACAACCCAACTCTAGATGACTTAGACTTCAATTAAGCAACAACTATGTTGCCCACTAAACCACCTAACTCTAGATGATTTAGACTCCAACTAAGCAACAACAATGTTGCCCACTAAACCAATTAACTCTAACTGATTTAGACTTTTCTTCTGAAATGAGTAAAGATATAATTCCTTTATAACATAGGAGTAGATTTACAAGATAAGCACTGAAGTATAACTCCTAAGACAACTAAGATGCATGCAGCTCTATCAGGTCCCTGTTGTTCATCTGGAAGATACTTCTAAAAAGGTGGTTTTTGCTTGTGTTCTTAAAATATTTCAGGATTGCAACAACTAAGGTTGTGTCTATTGAAAGGAACCTTATAAAATAATAGACAAAACCTTGGAGACCAGTTATTGACCAAAGACTATGTCGCACTGTTGTTTGGAAGTCGTGCACTGTTGTTTGGATGTCGTGCACCAACTCCTGCAAAGTGTACTTTTTTCCAGCGGTCAATTTCCCACGCATTTTCATTGTAGGATCAGGTCCCATTACAAGATCCCTTTGTTTGTCACATCATCAAAACTAGAATTAACATGGACGACCAATAAGAAAAAGGAAAACAACCAATGTATAAACAAGCAGCACAATCAGATGAGGACTATTTTGATCATGAAGAAGAATATAGCGAAGATGAAGAAGATGTAGATAGTTTGTCCCGCCACAGAAAATTATTTGAATTCGTCTTTCAAAAAACTCCCCAAATTCTTCTCAATTTTATTGTCTTCTCTACTATGTTTAGGTGTTTAAAAGAGTTAATACCCTTGTACGTATTGCTTATTTTGTTTAATAAATTGTTCATTTACCAACAACAACAAAAAAAATACTAGGTAACATCCTTGAATGCTAACTCACACTATCAAAAATTGCAAAAAAATAATTATATGGATAGTTGGTGTACATGATTATAGATATATTATGCATTCGTGTCTCTATTTAGTTTGAGCGCACAGTTGAATGGGTATTTCGTATAATTGTTGTAATAATTCTATCTACATTTCTTGAAAATATACCTTAATTTATTTATTTATTTGTGATCGAAACAAAATATAGTACAGTATTAATGTATATATATATATAGTTGATGTTAACCATCACTTCATATTCGAAATAAAGTGTAAAAACTAAAATCTCTTTTTCTTTTTTCTTTCTGATTTTCTCTCTGTAAAAAAAAGGAAATGTTAGCTGAAGGAATTTCATCCTCTTCATCTCCAATTCCTGATCCTCCTTCTCCTCGGCAGGCTGCTTTTAATATTCTTGAAACAGGGCTACTATGTTATGAATCATTCAGTGAAATTATCAAGGAGAAAGTAGAAGAAGAAGAAGAAGAAGAAGAAGAAGTTGTTAGCTCTGATTCGTTGAATGAACGTAGGAGGTTATGTACTGATGATGAAGAAGAAGATGTATTTTTTCTATCAACCATGTGCATACTGAGAGAGCATAGTGCACCGAGTTGTCTTTTTTGTTTCGATTGGGATTTGAACCATTATGGAAAGAAAAAACATTAGTCTCCCATAGTCAATTCCAACTTTATTATCGACTAGGCTGTCCCTTGAATGCTAACTTGCGCTATCAGAAATTGCAAAAAGATAATTAAATGGATAGATAACGACTCGGTATACACGATTACAGACATATTATACATTTGTCGTCTATATTTAGTTTAAGTAGTAGGATGTCTATATCAGGTACATTTCTTGAAAGTATAACTTAATTTATTTTATTTTTTTACTTTTTTGGATCTAAACGAAATACAGTAGAGTATTTAATCTGATATAGGTAGACACTAGCAGGAACTAAATGAGGGATTCCCCTAAAACTTACTTATATAGCAACACATTAATGCATTTAAATCTCGTAAGAGAAAGAATCGTCTTCTTTTTATCAATTCAAAATTCTCTCTTTCTTTCTCAGCTCGAATATTTTCAGAAAGAATCATCATGTCTGAAATTTTACCATCAGAAGAAATGTTGAATGGAAAGCAAGAAAATCAAGAACCTGAAATTAATGAAGATTATCCACTGCTTGTCTATGGGGTTATGGGGTTAATTTCGGAGACTATTATTAAGTTGACAAACTAGGAGGACGATGCAGTTGATGAGAACATGAGAACTGGAGTTGCTGATCCATTAATTTTGATATGCAAGGTCCAAATCTTCATAGAGTTATGTTCACAATTTAATTATGTTTTCTAAACATTTTATGGTTAGTATATAGTATCTTACGAAGCCTTTAAAGTAGATAATCAGATCAATGAGTTGTTGTTTGCTTGCGTTTTCAGTTTGACTGCAGTTTTCAGGTCACTTGAACTTTCTGAAATTGTTTCACTTTCCATTTTAGTTTGATATTTTCTCGTTAACTTAATTATAGAATCAGAAATGTTAGTTATTTTAGGAAGGCGAAAAGATCAGAGTATATTTTAAATTGTACAAACAAATAGTACTAGCTTTCGTATTGATGAAACTCCAAAGCCCTAGAAATTATGAGCAACACCACGAGTCTAATTGAACCCGATATTTGAAAATCTTCTGAGGCAAATTAACTAAGAATTGAAGGTGAATGTTGTCTAACGTGCTACATACTTTGTCTTTGGAATAGATGAACTGATCATCAAATTCGAGAGAACAAAATGTTCAATTGAATCGTACCAATTTCTATCGGAAGTTATTAGAAGTAGTTTACTTTCCACTTTTCAGTTCACTGGAAAAGACTAATGGTAACTCCTTTAGTTAAATATTTTTTCACATTCTCAGATGATCATAATTTTTCATGCATCATTAAATAGAAATGAAGAGTATGCCATATATAGTCTTTTATCTTTTAACGATGCAGATGGCTTTGGTTGATAATCTATATTTGAGTTCATTACAACTCCTCAATTTCTTCATAGTTTTGGAATAAGAAACAAAAGTTTTTAATCTAAAGGAGTAAGTTCGCATTAATTAGAAATAACAAAAGAATTAAAATGGAAATGTTAGGCTTCTACTTTCCCGCTTACGTAAATAAATTATGACCAATTAATTAAATACTTAATTAGATTTTAATTTAGTGCAGGGCTAAAATCGTAATTCAACTTTGAAGTTAGGAGATTTCCACTTTCAGTATAAAATATGATATGATATAGTATATAATATATGATATCATGATGATGACGTATGGCTATGCTTGAGGACATTCCTATGTGTTGTAATATATCATATAAGTCAAATTTTGAATAGCCATAAATCATGAAAGATTTGTAAATGTTTAACCTGATAAAGTCATTTAATGTCTAACTAACCAAATGATCTACTATAAATATATAGATAGAGTTACGGAAAGAAATAAGACTTTTATGGCATGAAAATTTTAAGTCAGATTTAATACAATTAATATTTTTGTTATTTTAGTCAAGTGAATAGGTTATAAATCTAGGAAGAAAAAGAACCATCTCCTCATTCTCATTAGCATTTTCACATAGAATCATCATATCCAAAATTCTACCTTCAGAACAAAATCAAGAATCTAAAGTTTGGTCACCTATCTCCTCTACTCCACATGATCACTTCAACAATGATCTAAAAAATGAAGAATCAATCATCTCTGAATCTACAAAAGATAAAGTTGTAGACGAAATAGAGGACCAAAAAGCAACAAAAAAAAAAGGAAAACTCCCAGCATCTGAACTATATGAATTGAAGTGTGTATCTACGAAAATTGGAGAAAAAGAAAAAGGTCCCATGCCTGAATTTTATGAATTGAAGACCATCAATAAGCCTACATTTTCCAATCTTATACAAGGAGGAACGTCCGAAATTAAGTTGAAAAAAGAAGATAAGTATGATTATTATCAGGATGTAGCTATCTTGAAGTCTATCTATTATTACTTTTTCAATCATAGGTGATTCCATATCCTAATTATTCAGAGAAATTTATAAATTACATTGACACTTCAATTCCCAACTTTAAATTTCGTGGCTAGGCATTGAAGACTAAGATCATTAAGTTAGAGAAGCGCTTCTTTTTTATTTTGAGAATTGCAGGATATGACCCTAACATAATCAACCCTATTCATCGTGAAATTTTTTACTTGTCTATGGGTTTATGGGGTTGATTTGGGAGACTATTATCAAGTTGGCAAAGAGATAGACGAAACTGATAACAATTTGAGAAACTGGAGGTGTTGATCCATTCTTAAATTTTTAGGTCTAAGTCTTCATAGCAGTATTTTGAATTGTTTATGCTTTTTCTTGTATTTTTTCATTTCAGCTGAAAATTTATTATGGGATTAGAGATCGTGAAAGATATTTTGATTTGATATGAAAATGTTTTCTTTTTCCAAGTTTGATATCTTGTGCTCAGCTTATAGAATCAAATATATCAATTATTCGTCTCTTCTTTCAAAGAAGGAAAAGAATAACAATGGAATGATATAATTTCACAAAACCAGTAAGTACCTGTGAAAGCTTAGAATGAAGAGTAATACCATTCCCCTAAATAGATAGAAAAGTTAGCGAAATCAAGAGAACGTCGCCAATTTTCCCAAATAAAGAAATTAGTAGTTATGGGATGTTAGGACCGAAATAAGCAGGTGTAATGCGGAAGTTAGCAAAGCAAGTCTCGAAAGACCACGAACAAGAAAACAAACGAGAAATATACCAAAAGACACAAAGATTTAACGTGGTTCAGTCAATCGACCTACGTCCACAAAGGAGATGAGAAATACACTATATAAACATGAGAGTACAAAATATAGAGAGAAATAACCTCAACCAATTCACTCGGAATACATGGGAGGTTCACACAAGTGATAACGTATCAAACTTGTGTCCCACAAATTATCCCCCTAACCAAAACTCTCAAAGCCCCTAGGACTACATTGTGAATGTTGATTAAGTAAGAAGGAACAAGTCTCTATTTATAGAGTCCTAAACCTTTTCCCACAAGAAAAGGACTAGCCAATCTTAAACCCTTTCCTACAAGAAAAAGGCCAGCCAATGCTAAACCTTTTCCTAAAAGAAAAACCTATTTATGGTAAGAAAATAGGGGCAAATAATACCCAACATGGGAAAATCTAGAAAAGATACATTTTCCGTATATATATAGAGAATTATCACTTAAATGCTTCGAAACTAAAAAGAAAACATAGAACCTTTTTTTTTTGCTTTTTATAAATGTGATGGTTGAGTCAATTTATATGTTCCTTAACTAATTAAGTAATCATGATTTGAGTAGTGAGAAGATCAAATTACTTAACTATATATGTCTATCAAGTCTTAATACATTAGCATAAATTATTACTCTAATAGTTTTTTCTTGTATCGACTGAAGGGGAGTCTTAGCATAACAGTACGAGTTGTCGTCCTTTGACTAGGAAGTCATTGGAACAACCTCTATAATGGACTGATCCTTCATAGGACTATGTGCATAACGAGAGTTTAGTACATCAAACTATCTTAAATGTTTAATCGGTATACACTGAGATCTAAACTGGTAAGAGAATGAATGAAGTTAATTTTTATCTTGAATTTAGTTTAGCTATTGAAATGTTTGTTATTGCTTTTTGCAAGTAGATGAAACAGCGGACCAAAAAGCAAAAGAAAAAAAAACTCCAAAAAACTTGTAAGTCAAATCTAAGTAGTAGAATGACGATCAGGTCCTAACCTTATATGGGCTCCTAAAAACTTAACATTGATGGTAGCATCATAGGAAAAACAAGAGAGGTAGGAATCTGAAAAGGAAGACAAAGAGCCCGAGTGAGTACTTTCTCACAGAACTCTATAAGGGATAGCAATACGAGAATTTGAACCTTAAAGTAGAATACCTTCTATGATTCTCAAACAAGCAATGTGTCGAGCTGAAATAGCTAGATATTCTATATACATTTACTCATGCCGATCTACTTTACACCTCTTTTCTCTTCTTTTTTTTCTTTTTTTTTAGTGAACTTGAAAGCTTTTATTGGTAATCACCAAAATACATCACTCATTTGGGTCTATCGCCCAAATCTAAAGGTCATAAAAGAAAACAAATTTAGGGTCAGAACAGCCCATTCCCTAAGCCTATAAACACTTCCTTAGTATAGAGTTTCTTAATTCCGTCTCTTTGCTTCCATTCCTAAA
The DNA here is from genome assembly GCA_029582725.1 of Solanum chiquidenum. Classification (NCBI taxonomy): domain Eukaryota; kingdom Viridiplantae; phylum Streptophyta; class Magnoliopsida; order Solanales; family Solanaceae; genus Solanum; species Solanum chiquidenum. The sequence continues at coordinate 24,202 of JAJOOS010000871.1, read as the reverse complement.
TCCTCCCTAACACCTGAATGATGTTCCCTCTTTGGGACAACAATGATTTTCGCCTCCTCGTGTTTTGGGTCATTAACGTTGAGTTCCTCATCTTTCTTATTTTTTGCATCAGCTGACACTGGTGCTTAAAGCTTCTTCCAAGTTAAAGTGTCTCCATGCCAGGTCCTTTTTGCTAGCTGAACATAGTATAGGCTAGATAAAATTTCACATTTTTTATTCCCCTGTGCTTTTGTATATGTTTTAAATATGATATTCTGTAAGCTCCCCCTCTTTTCTGTTTACTTTGGGTCATAACTAGAATTTCTAACACCTAGCATATCATAAGTAAGAACTAAATGCTAAAAATCAGTAGTTTTGTGCCTAGCTACAACAACTTTTTGCAGCAGAGATATCAGACATGGCAAAAAGAACAAACTGTCTCCTTATTTCACATAACAACAACTACTACTATAACTGCGCCTCAGATCCAAACAAGTTTGGGCTTCTTATTTACATACTTCCATTAGCTAAAAGAGTAGTTGAACAAATGTGCAGATATTCTAGAATAGGGTTCTCAAATGGTAAATCTGGGTCCTGTCGAGATTCCATTCACTTATAGGATGAGTTTTAACTTGATCAAAAACCTATAATTACGGTGTTCAAGCCAACTTACACACACCTCTACCGTTCCCCTATACCAGTATTATTAAAGGCGAAAAGCGCAAAAAACTCTATACAAATATATATATGCGTAGTCCAAAATTAATAATTATAAATATGAATGACAAATATATGAACAAAGAGTTTGAAAAAAAATAAGCTAAAGTAAAATATCAATTGTTTCAGAAGAGGCTCATTGACAAGGAAAAATCTGTCTTACAACCTTGATTAATGATATAAATATTACTACATACTTTCTCGTGTTACAAATTTACGTCAAATAAATATCGTTCGTAAGGGTTGACTCATTTTTCTAACTAAATATGACGAAATATAAAGCGAGGAGAAGCACTTTATAACATGGTTTGAAACTGCCTCGATTCAGGGCTTAAGCGCTGCTTTGGAAAATGAGGCTCTTACTATCACTCGGTACAGGCCTAGGATCAGAACAACCATAGAAGTCCATATGCAAGTAATGTATACACTTATTAAGCCATTCAGGATACAATTCTAAGCCAATTGAACAAATATGACATGTAAAAAAACTGGAAATACTATAAGTGATTACCTTGTAAGATGTTTTTAGAGTTATAAGACTGGTTCTCCCAAAGTACAACAGAAGGATAATTGTATTGTTTCCTATAGCACATGATGCGAGTTACAAAAAGAAGTGATACCAAATTTCACAATTCAAACAAAAACGACTAAAGTAAGGAACCTTAGAAAAAAACCATCTGAATATTCTTCTAGAACTAGCTAGGCATATATCGGAAACAAAGGTCTGCGTACATCTCACCATTCTCATAACCCACTACACTGTGTAAATATTTATTAAACAAAATGCTCAGACCCTAATTGAGGTGTGAATTGGAGTTAAATCACAAATAATAGAACAATTCAGATCTCAAATTCCAAACACTATCCAGTGGAATGACTTACTACCAAGTAGTAATCATTCACATGAAAACTTAATATGTAGGTAAATACCACAGCAATAAGATGATAGATATAAAAACTTAATAGGTAAAAAGACACATCAATAGTTATTGCTTTATTCGTAGAATGCATCTCTCACCTCCAAACCACACCATTTTAATTGCTTAATCAAAGATTCATCATATATAGTTCATATGAACATCAAAATAAACCAAAATCGTTGCTACAACGGGTCTAATGCAGCTTGTAATAACTGCATCAAATATTTATCATAATTCAATTGAACATCAGCTCGTAATCACACATCCAACAATAACAAAGTTGTGTATTCATATACTGACAACGCAATCACCACAATCGCCAGCTTTCCCCATATTAGTTTCACCTTGGTGTCTCTGAGCCATTGAAGGTCCTTGGAATTTGGGGTTCAACTTAGAAGCCATAGCTTTGATACACTCATCTAAATATTATTTTCAATTTGACATGGAAAAATTCTAATCATTCTTCATCAACAAAATTTCATCTTGAAAATTGTATATACCTTGTTTTCTCCTTATGAATTAATCATCTTTAGTCTATGAACAAAAATAGTCAAAAGAAAAAAACGTGTGAGAAGGATCAAATATACCCCTGAATTATCTTTTCTTATTCAATAAAAAAATCAAAAAAACTAATTTTTAATTATTATTTTCACCTCCGTAAGAAGAAAAGGATATATGTGAGTCATTTGTGTAGTATTAGGGGTATATATGAGTCACTTTCATAACAAGGGATATATTAGCTCTAAATGACAAAGTTGAGAGTATAGCAAGCCCTTTGTGTTGTAATATATTATAGGGAAAAGGGTCAAAAATACCCCTCAACTTTGATTTATTAGTTGACTTCACCTTTACCTTCAAAATGAAGTTATTATACCCTTACCGTTAGCAAACTTGTCATATGCACCCTTATTTAGACGAAAACCCCAAATTAATCAAAATCAACCCAATTTCAATTGAAATTACCCAATTATCTATTTTAACCCAAACCCGACCCATAATATTAGACAAATAACAACAAACCCCTCTCTTCTCTTTCTCTCTCAACAACTTGAATAATGACTTCTTCTTGCTCCATCAAAAGGGTTACCAGAATCGTCTCAAGCAATATAAGGATAACTCTCTTCGTCCTCTTTCTTTTCTTTATTAATTTTCCTCTGATTCCGATTAACTAGCGCACGTTTCATTCTTCTTACTCTTCCTACGATACCAATGAACCGATGCAAATCAATTTGAACCGATGTTGCCACCCGCTGATTACCAACATGGTTTTCCGACATCAAAAAATTGAAATATTTGGAGGGTTTTGGTTCAAATCAATGGCGAAAAGTTGAAAGATTGGAAGTAGGAAATATGGAAGAAAATATAGTGTAGAAGAAGATGGGGTGAATAGTGAGGCAGAAGGGTTTTGGCCTCTTGCTTTCTAATCGTCATTGTTGCTAGGAGAAGATGTGAATCTGCAATAAGTTCTTCAGTTGTATTTGTCACTGAATCTGCAATAAGTTCTTCAGTTGTATTTGTCACCATTCGGATCGCTCAAGGGTTGTCAGGGTACAAAGAAACACCACCAAATACTCTAATGGTGTTTTCTCATTTATTTCATATCATCTATGCAAAAATGATTTGTACCATGGCAATAGCTTTCCATTTCCTCTAATGGTGCTTTTTCATTTTTGTTGGTTTATGTACATTGAGTTGTACATTAGTGTGCAAAATCTCTGTTTTTGACAACATTGGTGAAGAAAGTTTGAAGTTTCACGATTTGTACCATTGTAGTAGCTTTCCATTTCCCTCTAATGGTGTTTTTCATTTTTGTTGGTTTGTGTACATTGAGTTGTACATTAGTGTGCGAAATCTCTGTTTTTGACAACATTGGGGAAGAAAGTTTGAAGTTTCACCAATGTTATTTGGTTTAGTGGGTTGGGTCCAAATTAAAAGAGGGAACCAATTTTAAATAAGTAATGTAAATTGAAATTGGGGATTTGAGGTCGATTTAGGGTAACCGTTAATTTGGAGGGTACAAATGACAAGTTTGCTAACGGTGAGGGTATAAATAACTTCATTTTAACGGTAAGGGTAAAGTCAACCGATAAATCAAAGTTAAAGGGTATTTTTGACCCTTTTCCCTATATTATATAAGTCAAACTTTTTCTAGCCATAAATTATGACAGATTAGTAAATGTTTTACCTGAAAATGCTATTAATGTATAAGTAACCTAATAATCTAGAGTGAATATATAGATAAGAAATGTGACTTTTATGGCACGAGAATTTGAAGTGAAATTTAATACAATTAATATTTTAGTTATTTTAGTCAAGTGAATAGGCTAGAATTCTAGCAAGAGAAAGAACTATCTCCCCATTCTCAATAACAATTCTTCCTTCTTTTTTCTCTATCAGCTCCAGCATTTTCACAAAGAATCATCATGTCTGAAATGCTACCTTCAGAAAAAAATCAAAAATCTGAAGTTTGGTTACTTATCTGCTCTCCTCCACATGATCACTTCGACAACTATCTACAAAATGAAGAACCAATCATCTCTGAATCTGCAAAAGATGAAGTTGTACATGAAATAGAGAACCAAAAAGCAACAGAAAAAGGAAAACTCCCAGCATTTGATTTGTATGAAATGAGGTGTGTATGTCCAAAAATTGGAGAAAAAGGAAAGTCTCTCATGCCTGAATTTTATGAATTGAAGCCCATCAGTAAGCCTACATTTTCCAATTTAATACAAGGAGGAACGTCTGAAATTAAGTTGAAAAAGAAGATAACTATGATCATTATCAAGATATAGCTATCTTGAAATCTATCTATCATTACTTCTTCAATCATAGGGTGATTTCATATCCTAACTATTCAGAGAATTTTATCAATTACATTGAGGCTTTAATTCCCAACTTGAAATTTCGTGGATAGGCATTGAAGATTAAGATCATTATGGTAGAGAAACTGTAACACCTTGGATTTGAGAAAATAGAAAAAAATGCAGCTTTCCAGACCTGGTGCAAGAACCACAGAAGCCACCAACGGTCTGTGGTCTGACACACGGTTCGTAGGTGGGTCCATCATTGGGCACAAAATATCTATGGTCTCTGACCCCATCCACGGTTGACTAGGATGGTCCATGGTTGGACATAGGGACCGTAGGTGAGGATCAGCAGCCAATTGGAGGGAATTGGTTGTTGGGTCAACTTCAAACAGTCATATCTTTTAGCACATAATGAATTAGGTGGCACATGACCTATCAAACGAAAGATAATTGAATCCTCTTTCCAACGCCACTAAGTTTGTTAAAATCTCATCTCCGAGTAAAGAGTTAGGCTCATTTTAGTGAAGCCCTGTCGAACAGAGCTTGATCGATGACTCCTACCAACTGTTGGTAGGTCAACCGATGGTCCGTAGATCCTTCTGTGGATGGCCTTCGTCAGCTTTTAAGTTACGGTCATTTAAGTCTTTTTCCTACGCATTGGGGACCTTAAACTACGTCGTTTAAAGCCTAAACTATGTCATTTTACTCAGTCTAAGCCTAATAACTTAGTGAGACTTACCCAGAACCCTCATTCTCCAAAAATCATCCAAACTTGGAGCAAAAAGAAGAGGAAAAGTCGACCAAACCTCCCAAGAACAAGCAATAGTGTTCTTCAAGTTTCAGCCCCGAAATGAAAGGATTTCTCCGTAGGTTTCATCACCAAGTATGTGAGATTTCAGTAGTTGACTCCTTTCATCCACTAGGTCCCTAGTATTTAGTCAAACTCTTGATTCCCTATATCTCGTTTAGAACTAGGGTTTCTAGAAACTTTAGATATTTGTTGTGATTTAGCTGTTGTAGTATTCGCAATTGAATTATCATGTTTTCTTGGAAAGTTTGCTTAGTTCCTTGCATGAAACTCAGAACCCTAGTTCTGTAGATTCTCTTAGTTCATGAATTACACTTGCTAGGTCAGTTAAACAGATAAATATGCTCCATTTCTCTAATGTTACATTGTCAGTTCCTAAATGTTGCATTCTCATATTTGCATGAAAGAACATTGAGTTATCCAGTACTTCAGTTATGTTGTGTCATACACATTTCTAGTTGGGAGTAGGCTTAGCTCCGAATTGGACTAGGGTTTAGCGTACCCTCATAGTCCCAGAACTACATGCCACCGTAGGATTATAAGTCCCCTTTGTTGGGCATCATATTTAGTGATCACGACAGTCATGCCTTTATACCTCTGGCAAGGTATATTGGGTCCTCTCGATGGGGCATATACATTTGACTCCACGTTTAGCTCACGTGATTTTATGTCGGTTAATAGTAGCTCCCACAGTCATACTCTAGTGCATTTGACCAGGTTTTTAGTTATACTTCAGTATTTAGTCCAGCATGTTATGTTCATGATTAGTACTTGGTCATTGCATTTAGCTCAGTTTTCAGTTTTATTTTAGTATCTATGTTTTTGTTCATATTATGTCATTGCTCAGTTATGCTTTGTCCAGCTTATATATTTTGTTCAGCATAGTATCTATATCATGCATGCTCAGTACATTCCAAATACTGACGCATACTCTGCGCTACATCCTTTTATGATGTAGGTTCAGGTACTCCACATCCAAATCACGCTTAGATCGATTATCGGTCCGCATTCAATAGCTTCAGTGGTGAGTCCTCATACTTCGATGACAATAGACATGCTTTTCATAACAGTCTTTACTTTCAGTTTTCAACTTTGTTAGAGTTAGTATGGGGCATGTCCCAACAACTCAACTCAGTTAGAGGCTTTTCAGACATAGTAGTAGATTCAGTTTTAGTTCTGAGTGATTGTTCAGTATCACTAGACTCTTAGTATGTTTTATGCATTCAGAATAGTTGGGTATTCCCCATTTTTCAGTTATCTATTGATTTAGCTTCCGCATAGTACTTCTTTTATTCAGTAATTTTATAGTATGCTTATTATATGTCTTACACAGGGTTAGCTTGGGGTCACTCATGATCCTAGGTCCCGTGTTACATCAAGGGGTAGCCTGGAGCATGACAGAAACGTTTCTTAACTATTTTGAGAATGGCAGGATATGACCCAAATATAATGCACCCTATTTATTGTGAAATTTTTTACTTGTCTATGGGTTTATGGATTAATTTCGCAGACTATTATCAAGTTGGCAAAGAGATAGAGGAAACTGATGACAATTTGAGAAACTGGAGCTATTGATCCATTCTTAATTTTAAGGTCCAAGTCTTCATAGTAGTATTTTGAATTGTTTATGCTTTTGTTTGTATTTCTCGTTTCAGCTTGAAATTTATTGTGAGATTAGAGATCGTGAAGGGTTATTTTGATTTGATATGAAAACATTTTTTTTTCAAGTTTGATATCTTGTGCTCAACTTATAGAATCAAATATGTTTATTAATCCTCTCTTCTTTCAAGGAAGACAAAATAACGATGGAATGACATAGTTTAACAAAAAAATCAATTGTGTGAAAGCTCAAAAATGAAACCAGGGGAACACCGTCATTTTTTTTCAAATGAGGAAATTAGTAGCTAGGGGTAAATCTAGAGAAGATACATTGTCTGCATATATATGGAGAAGTATCAATTAATTGCTCCAGTACTGAAAAACAACATAGAATCGTTCTTCAACTTATGTTCCACCGAGGAACAATGCCAATGACTCTCCTAAAATTATCAGTTTCGTAAACAAAAGTTGTCACCAAAATCCTATCTTCTTAATTAAAGAAATTACATACTGAAAAAGACTTTAAAATCTCCAAATGATAAGGCTGTCAATTGGACAAGTTTTTCGTAGGGAGGGTGGAGGCTGGGCAAGGGAGATTAATACTTGTGTGTCATTTGGCTCCAAGAGGAATCTGTTGTATGGAGTGTTCTGTTAATGACACTTACCATCTTTTAGCAAATTCACTGAAATTCAGATACACATTCAACAAACTCACCGGAAAAGCCTAATATCAGAAAGAAAGTTATTGCTCAAAAACAGGTTCTGATCCACCTTCTACGTGGTCAATCACCTGTGTCACTAGCATTTGAACTAAAACTAGTAGTCCGACTCAATTCTTGACTTGCTTGACTGGGACTTCCTAAATCCTTTCTTGAATTCTAGCTATTTGATTCGAGTAACTGGGAAACTGGACTTGGTGATGGCATTCAATAAATCACCCACTGTTTCCTGGGGTGCTCGAGCGGCTTGGCATTTGCTAGCTCTCCCAATTCCTTGGCCTACTAATTAAGTGTTCATTTTATTTTACAAAGAGAAGATCTTCTGAATACGAGCTAGTTAATAAATGATCAACATATATAGGTTATTTTGCCGCTCGCATCGCAGGCACTATTATCAACTTTTTCTTCTTTTGCTTTTCATAAATGTGATGGTTGAGTCAATTTATATGTTCCTCAACTAATACAGTAATCGTGATTTGAGTAGATGAGAAGATCAAATTACTTAACTATATATGTCTATCAAGTCTTAATACATGAACATAAATTATTACTAGTAGTTTTTTCTTGTATCGACTGAAGGGGAGTCTTAGCATAACGGTATGAGTTGTCTTCATATGACTAGGAGGTCATTGGAACAACCTCTATAGTGGACTCCTTATTGTCCGGACCTTCATAGGACCCTGTGCACAACGAGAGTTTAGTGCATAATATACACTGAAACCTAAAGTGAAAAGGAGAATAAATGATGTTAATTTGTCTCCTGGATTTATTTTAGTTGTTGAAACATCTGACATAGATAGTTCAAACAGGAAGATCCCCACTCTAGTGAATTTATTTCATTACTATATTAACTTATACGGTCAAGATTCATTTCCGTACTTTAGTAACTTATACGGTCAATATTTTGGTTTCACGTCAATGGTCACATTTTCAAATTTATCTATATGAGCACAAAAAAAATTGGGAGGCACGTGTATTCTTTCTTGAAGATAGTGCATGAACAAATCAATTTTAAGATTTACGATTTTACGGGAAAAGAATTTACAATTGATTGGTATCACTCCCTATCTTGAAACAACATGTCTCTTAGATATTTGCATTTTATTGTGGGATTAGATGAACCTAATGCTTCATATTTCATAATGTCTATAAAGTTGGTCGTAAGACTATTTTCGTGCACTCAATTACCGTATATTTGGTACTCCCACTTATACATGTACCTAATTAGTCTATATATCCACCAATGCTTTCACCAATAATGGAAATATAACTCTTACCATTTCTAGCCTTTTTAACATTTAATTTGGTCTTGCTATACCTTGGTCGAAATTCTTTGACCACTAATTTACATCTTGACTTCACTATTGTCTCATCATAAATTTACATGTAATAATAATCTAATAGAATTAAAAAAATTAGACATATAGTACATAAAAATAAGTCATCATTTTAAAAAAGATAATAGCATTTAAGTTTTTTCCAAATGTGATTTTTTTTGGTAATATAATTACTTTCTTTCTTTATCAGTTCCAAAAAAAAATTGTTTTCTTTCTTTATGAGTTCCAACACTTTCACAAAGAATCGCCATATCAAAATGCTACCTGGTAAAGAACAAAATGGAGAGAATAGTGAAGTAAAGCAAGAAAATTCAGAAGTTGATGAACAAAAAAAATTGATTTTCTTTGATCTCATTATTGAAATCCTTTTAAGGGTTCCGGTGAAATATCTTTTGCAGTTCAGGTCTGTTTCGAAAACTTGGCTTGCTGTGATCTGTAGCCCTAAGTTTATCAGGTCTCATATGATTTTATCATCTAATAAAAAAGACTACACCAACCATAGGCTTATGTTGAGGATTGTCCATCCTAAAAATAATCTGAAGGATTGTTCTCTTAAGTCTTTACTTTATGAGTTGATTATTGATGAATTCGATATGGGTTATCCCATGAAACACTCTAGTAAATATTCTTTGGTTAAGGGTTCTGTATATGGATTGATTTGTCTGTAAATATGGCAAAGAAATTATTTCTATGAAACCCAATAATAAGAAAGTACAGGAAATTACCTAATTTTAAAACTAAAGTGGGCGATGTTATCTATTTCTTATATGGTTTTGGATATGATGAAATTCATGATGATTATAAGGTAGTACGTATTTGTACTAATATTGGCCGTCAGCATGATTTTCAAGAGGTCAATATCTATAGTCTAAAGAATGATTCTTGGTGAAGAACTGATTATCCTCAGAATGTGAAGCGATTAATTAGTTCAGGTAAGTTTGTGAATGGGAAGCTTCACTGGGCTACTAGTGCTGGTCTTGGTTACGAAAGGGGTTGGAGCATCACATCTTTTGATTTGGCTGATGAGAAATGGAGAAAGGTGGAACAACCTTGTTATGGAGAAAGGGATGGTATTCTCATGTTGGGAGCATTGGGAAGTAGAGGAATCATGTTATTTACATGATTCAACTTACTCTTCTCAGGAAGCTCCTAATCTCACTGGCAGCTTTCAATGCTTTGTAATAATCCGACCGCTCAAGTAGATGTGTGATCTATGAAGGAGTATGGGAATAAACAATCTTAGATAAAAATATTTACCATCAATTATACTTCAGATCCTATAGATTATTTTCTTTCTCAATATTTTTGTTTGTCAAAAGGTGGTGAATTCTTTGTTATGTTTGAATCAACTTTCATGATATGCAATCCAGAGGATAACTCGATCATAATTCTCAAGTCTCCTAAATTTGGTAAAGCTCCTATGGTGAAAATCTACATTGAAAGTTCAGTTTGTCCCTTCTCACAAAATAAACCAAGAATACAACAAGAATGAAGGCGGTAGAAGCTCTGATGATTATAATTGTATAAGTAATGATTTGAAATTGTTCCACCTTATGCATTTTGCAGAGGGTTGTTATATTTTATTTTATTTTTTATTCAAATAATCATTGCATATTTAAGGGAGAGATTTACACCTCTTCATGGAGATCTTGTTTTTTTTCTTTTCTTTTTGCATATTTTAATGAAAAAGTAGTTTATTAAATTTCTTTAATGTTTTCTTTTCATTACTTTAGTTATTTAGTAGTAAGATTGATATTAACAAGCTACTAATGTTAGTAGATTTCTTTCTCTTATGTAACTGAGAACACGAGTCTCGTATTACTTAGTGGACTAAAATCATTATTCAAAACATGATGTTAAATGAATCTGATACAAAGGATATTACAAGGGAGGACAAAAAGGATCTGTAAAATAGATACAAACAATTATTAAGGACTAACACCGTAATCACATTACAAGAAAAGAGATATTTAGAGGCAAAAGTTTTTTTGCCGCAAAAATATTTAGTATTTAGTGATATTTATAGAGTGTTTGTTATAGGTACTAAAATTTTATATTGTCGTTAAATATAATATAGCGATAATTATATGATTTTCCCTAAATAATTGGAGAAAAAATTTTGTTATTGTTGTAATGTCAGATGCTTTTAATTATCGTACACTTATATCCGATAATAAGTGTACAAAATCTGACCGGTGCACTGCAACTCCACAAACAAAAAGCATAATAATATTACTTAGTGTGAAAATTTCCAATTGATTGTCCAAAAAGATGAAAAATATGCAAAATGATGTAGAAAGATCAAAAAAGGTATTCAAACACAAATTTTAAATTATTTTTTAAAAAAAATATTTTTTAAAATAAAATGGGTGAGATAGTTTTATAAAGCCACGTAATGTTTTTTTGAAATTATATAAATACTTTGATTTTTTATTTTTTTTAATTCAGACCATTAAATAAAGAGGTAAATATGCACTACTTGTTAGACAGTGAGGTATATATGCACCATTTGTAAAACAATAAAAATATTTTCATATCACTTTTTTAACAAGGAGTATATCCACTTTAATTGGTGGAATTGAGGGATATATTTGTCTCTTTTCTCATTGTTATTTTTTGCATTGTCATATAATATGTAGAAAATGTAGAGGAGGTCGCAATTTTTGTTTATTATGAATTTTCTTACCAAGAAAGATAACTCATAAGTATGAATTTACTCCATTGTTGATCATTCTCCTTGCAATTGACTAATTTTTTTCATTTTGAAAAAAGAGTCATAAGCATTTATAGCTTTTGTTATGATTTGAACATTTGTTCATATAATCGCTTATTCAACTTCATTGATTACATCTTTAATTACTTCACCATAATCCATGCATAAATAGATATTACAAGAGTCATTTAATGTCTGACTATGACTTTGATGGCATGAAAAATTGAAGTGAGATTTAATACAATTAATATTTTATTTATTTTAGTCCAAGTGAATAGGCTTTAAATATAGCATCAGAAAGAACTATTTCCTCATTCTTATCAGCATTTTCAAAAAGAATCATCATGTCTGAAATGCTACCTTCAGAACAAAATCAAGAATCTGAAGTTTGGTCACCTATCTCCTCTCCTCTCCTCCACATGATCACTTCAACAACGATATACAAAATGAAGAATCAATCATCTTTGAATCTGCAAAAGATAAAGTTGTAGACGAAATAGAGGACCAAAAAGCAACAGAAAAAGGAAAACTCCCAACATTTGATCTGTATGAAATGAAGTGTGTATGTCCAAAAATTGGAGAAAAAGGAAAGTCTCCCATGCCTGAATTTTATGAATTGAAACTCATCGGTAAGCCTGCATTTTCCAATATTATACAAGGAGGAACTTCCAAAATTAAGTTGAAAAAGAAGATAACTATGATTATTATCAGGATGTAGCTATCTTGAAGTCTATCTATCATTACTTTTTCAATCATGGAGTGATTCCATATCCTAATTATTCAGAGAATTTTATCAATTACATCGAGGCTTCAATTCCCAACTTGAAATTTTGTGGTCGGGCATTGAAGACTAAGATAATTTTGTTAAAGAGGCGTTTCTTATTTATTTTGAGAATTGCTGGATATGACCCTAATATAATCAACCCTATTCATCGTGAAATTTTCGACTTGTCTATGGGTTTATGCGGTTGATTTGGGAAACTATTATCAAGTTGGTAAAGAGATAGACGAAACTTATGACAATTTGGAAAACTGGAGGTGTTGATCCATTCTTAAAGTTTTAGGTCTAAGTCTTCATAGTAGTATTTTGAATTGCTTATGATTTTGCTTGTATTTTTCATTTCAGTTGAAAATTTATTGTGGAATTAGAGATCATGAAAGATTAGTTTGATTTGATATGAAAATGTTTTTTTTTCAAGTTTGATATCTTGTGCTCAACTTATGGAATCAAATATGTCAATTATTCGTCTCTTCTTTCAAAGGAAAGAATAACAATGGAATGATATAATTTCACAAAATCAATTGATGCTAAAAAAATCAATTGTGTGAAAGCTCATAAATGAAAAGTAACAAGGGAAATCAAGGAAACATCGTCATCTTGCCCAAATGAAGGAATTAGTAGCTAGGAGTAAATCTAGAAAAGATGCATTGTTCGTATTATATGGAGAAGCACTAAAATACAACATAGAATCGTTTTTCAATTTATGATCCACCGACACCAATGACTCTTCTAAAATTATCAGTTTCGTAAATAAAAATTATCACCAAAAAACCCTATCTTCTGAATTAAAGAAATTACACAATGGAAAAGACTTTAAGATCTCCAAATGATAAAACTATTAATTGAACAAGTTTTTCGTAGAGAGGGTGGAGGCTGGGCAAGGAAGAGGAACACTTGTGTGTCGTTTGGTTCTTGGATAGAAGTGAAGTATTCATGTCTTGAAACTAGTACCATATTTGGTAGTATTTTAGTTATGTATAAAATTCAACACACCAATTACGTTGTTTAGTTATCGATTTATAATCTCACACATAACTAGAAATCCTAGGTCAGATGATTAGTAATTTCACTTTCTCCTTGAAGTGATTTACTATTGAATATATAAACAAAACATACATTAAGTTATATACTTTATCGATGTAAATACAAATAAAACCTACACCCGAGCAGTAGGAACAAGCCCTCTTACATCAACATTCTTACTGAGTAAATGTAAATAAAAGCGTTTGTTCACTTCCAAGTGAATGAAATAATAGAATTGGCAAGACCAGATTCCTCAAAGGTTATGTATTTATCGTACTCCAAAAACTTTGCAGGAGGGAACTACTAGACAAGGTTCATGAGATAAACCTCCTATTTCCGAAGAACCATATAGAACCGCATTGTCATAAAGAACTTCATCATTTCCCGATTTGTTATCTACTAAAGAAGGTGGTGTCGGAGGGAGAGAGATAGAGCGAGAGTTTGTTTTTCCCTTCAATCTCCGACTCAGGAAAAGGAATTTATTATCATAATTTACTGTTTTAATATCCGAATTTAGAGGATATTTACATATTTCAAGTTTTCCATATTTAACATGTTATATCCAATAAATATTCATGAATAATTTAACTAATCGTGTAGTTGGGAAACTAGACTTGGTAAAGGCATCCTCTATATTCAGATTTATAACAGCATCTATAATGAATCTAATGTGTCATATTTCAATAGCTTCTTTGTAGTTTGTAAGCTTCATATTTAATTTGGTTTACCAACTTCTCATTTTCTTTTAGTAATGGTGGTTGCTAGCGTGTAACTCAACTAATTCACCGTATATGTTTGATATTCCCACTAATACATGTACACAATAAGTCTATATATCTACTTATGCTTTCACCGATGAAACAAAAATCACTTAGCATTTTAGCATTTTTGAACATTTGGTCTCACTATAACTCAGTCAAACTTCATTGAACATGATGTTACATCTTGAATTCGCCGTAGTAAATCTTAAATTGTCACTTAAAATAGTGTAAAAAAATTAAATTTTTTGTACATAAAAATTATTTACCATTTTGAAAAAGATAAATAACACATAATTTTCTTTCCCAATGTGAATTTTTTTTTGGGTGGTAATTCGAAGTGAGATATAGTATAGTATTACAAATTACTTTCTTTCTTTATCAGCTCCAACACTTTTTTTAAAAAAATTCTTTCTTTATTTATCAGCTCCAACATTTTCTTTATTTTTGTTTTCTTATTTATCAGCTCCAACAATCGCAAGGACATGATTACTATAACATATTTCTCTGAAGTTATGTAAAAAAAAAATAGCATGGTGGTACCTTGCTACTAGCTAAGTTGTTTCCTAAAAAAATGCCATATGATACCAATAATACAAAAGAAAAGGCTAGAGTTATCCGACAACAACAATATACTCTGTATAATCTCATAAAGTGGGGTTTGAGAGGATAAAGTGTACACAAATCTTACATCTACTCAAAGATAGAGTAATTGTTCCTGGTTGACACTTGACTCAAGAAAAAATGTTCAAAGCAGTTCAAAAAAATAAAAGTAACAGATATACTAAAAATAACAAATATTAACAAAAACAACATATGACAACAAGACAGTAACTACAATAAAATAATATGATATTCAAAAATAAGCAACAACAGGTAATAATAGAAATCGAAAGACAAGAAAATATGAGAGCCCATCCTAGGCCTTTTAATTATGTACTCCTCACCAATTGAGCCTTTCGTAACGGTTATATCATAAGTGAGCCCATCTACATTATGCAGATGGGGCGATTTCACCCTCAAAAAGCCCAATATGTTTCACCGTGAGGCCAAGTCCAGCATGATATACGTTTGGGTATATAACATAGATATTTTACACTTATGGTATAATTGGATCCCAGTTTTCAAATCCACTTCCCTAGCGATGGATCGAGTGCATAATTATCGATTTTGGGTCTACCATTTAAATCATAGTTGAGGTTAAGTCGCTTTTTCCTGAGCTTTATGAGTAAATGTATATATAACAGAAGTTCAACCATTTTTTTATAGAACACTCGGTATAATACTTGAACTTCAGTCATATGAATCCTCATACACGTACGACTTGTTCCAAAGTTGGTAGAAATGCAAACAAGTTTTATATATATATATATATGTGCAAACTGAATACCCCGTGAAATTTTATGTTTTATTTGAGGTTCGAAGAGGGCTGAGCTTGAACAATCCTATTTAAAACTCTTCCAGAGTGGCCTTTTTGCTTTAGCATATATAGGCTTAAAATTTCCTCTCACAGTTTACAAAGAGCACATAATGGGCTTGGAGTTTCAAGGTTTGTGGATAACAATGTTGACAATATTACCTGAAAACATAGCACTACTTGGGCCTTTATAATTTTCTGGACTAAAATTAGTACAGCTTTTCATGAGCCAAATCAATTAAAAAGTTTTTGGAACATTTTCGGAATTAGGTATTGTTCCTCTAATTTACAAGTAAGAGTCTATTATAAAAGGGGTGCGCAATTCCAAATCGTTGTTAGGCTCCTGGCTCCATACCCGACTCATAAGCAAAATATTTTTGGTCTCCACCAATTTGACAATGAGAAATTTTAATTATTCTTCATCAACAAAATTTAATTTTGGAAATTATGTATAACATGTTTTCTCTTTATGAATATAAAATCTTTTCGGCAAACAATACAAATATGATTTTCTCCTTGTACCGAAATGTGGAATGAAAGGACTCTCTTCGGTGGAAAAACTATAAATTTCATTAAGAGTATTCAAGATTTAATATATATATATTTTTTAAAATATATGTTGACTTATATATACATGTGTTACACAAAATATGCCTCTTCAAGTTTAGTTTCACTTGTGAATTAAAGTAAGATGACTTTATCACTTGTGAAAAATGGAGTATCACATGCCACAATATCTTTAAAAAATGTTCACTCTGGCATATGATCATATATCCAACAATATTTTAAGTGAGATTATGTAGGCAAAAGAAAAGACAACTTGAGGATTTGTGTATATTGGTTTGTTGATTTGTACAATATATGGAAGTGACAAAAAAAATTTGTGGAAGACCTTGAACATTCTATTGTGGTGGAACTTGGTCTACACCATTAACACTGTTTAGTGTTGTTGGAAACCACTTTGGGGTTTTTTAGGAATGGACTGTGGGGACTATTCAATGTGTCATTTCTAGAAACATCATACTATATTCTACTATTATAGTTACTACTACTATTACTACTATTGTTGTTTCGAATTATGTGACATTATATTTATTTATTTTTCTATTTTCCAAAAAGAATGAAAACAACTTGATTCTAAACAACTTATTTTACTTTTAAAATTTTGATTTTTATGTCTAAAAATTTCAAAGGGTTTGTTTGGATCATATGTTATAAAAGTGTTTATTCTTTTCTTTGATTTTGTGTCTAATCAAACACCTTCACATAAATCTGCATCTACTACTTACATAAGCTTGATTTGTATTCTATTTTACTTGAGATGAGGGTCGATTAGAAACAACCTCTCTATCTTTTTTCTGAATGTAGGATACGGATGCGTATACACCACCCCTCAACCAAATTTTATTAGGACAATCATGTGAATATTCCAATGGGCTACCTGAATTTTGTTGAATGAATTCGTGTACCCTTTCTTCTCCAATCCACATTCCTTTTTAAAGGGATAAATGGATTTTATCACGTGAAAAACCATAGGATATTATGGGCCCTCATTTGGGCTGATATTTTGACTATAAATGGGCCATATGGGCCCATACATTTTTTAACTATGACAAAATTAGAGATCTTTATTACACAAGTGTAGTAGTGCATGTCTACCAAAATATCCAGAGGAAAAAAAGTACAAATTATTGTGCAAAAAGTATTGTTATGTTTGGAAAAGATAGAATGGGAAATGACAAGGCAAAAACCTTCAAATGACCAGATTCTCAATTAAGGACCCATACATTTCCATCATATCAGATGTTGTGACCAAAATCTGTTTAATCACTACTGAGTTGTGAGGGCAGATCGGGATTTTTAGAGCAACGGTAAAATTATCACATCAGCGTGAAAATAACTATTAATGCTTATATTAGGGTTGTGTGTGGGTTGTGGTCCTCTACATACTCTGCATGAACGTGAAATGTTACATGCATCAGACTATCTTTTTATGAGTTGAAAGTATATAAGGAATTATATTGATTTATTGAAAAAAACACTTTGAAGATAAATCTATAATAATATCAACTTTGTATCGACTACCATTATAAAAAAAATAGTCAGATTTTTAGTTCATGGACTTTGTGTTATTATTTTTTTTGTTTATTAGGTACTGAATATATTAATTGTTACATATTAAAAGAACTTTTTAACACAAAGATATAATTTGAGCAAAAGTTATTAAGTTTTGTCATATTCATAACTACTAAACAGGCTCCACACGCCTTTGAATTTTGCTACCATCAAAGGTTATGATAGAGTGATAAGTACCCGACCCCTCCATTCTTAACTAGAGAGCTCTTAGGTTAAGGGCTTGAACGGAAACACTCTATTTCAAGACCTAAACCTAAGAGATCTCTTTTTCAGAACATACACATGATTAGTCGAGTTTCAAAATAAATATTAAGCATTTCACAGGAAATATAGATTTTTTCATAAGGAGGCATATGATAACAATTCCCAACCCTTTTATTTTCAATTGCACTTGTAAATTGGTAGTGGAGACAATACTCCCCATGTTTTTCCTCCAACATTCATCTAAATTAGGAAATGAAGTGTAGTAGAATTATTTTCCAATAACATATAAATAGATGTTGTATATGAAATAACTATATTATACTAATTATTGTGAATGAAATAAAAGAGGAGGGACAAATTGTTGTTATACATATCCCTCCATACTTTGAGAACCACTATCCAGACAATCCAACAATACCCAAATTAACAATTGGCCCACCATTTTATTTTCTTTTTTGCAATTATTTGTAATGGAGTATTTGTTTAATTTATCTAATTGATCAACACAGAGAAATTAAAGAGTTCATGATACTTATCTAGCTGCCTATTCCTTGCCTAATATTGATTTATTGGTATATATTATCAGATCACTCAGAGAATATCTACGTATAAGTCCTTCATAATATGAAAAAGAAAAGCTTCTTAATTTTCAACACGAGCTGGATCGGACTTCACTATGTCGGGTCGACAAGGTTCTTTTTTTAACCTCTTATGATTCTTGTTGGATTAAAATTTTCTTACATTAATTGTGTATATAACTTGTCCTTTTGAGGACATATGATAAAATTTGAACGATACGGAAAAGATTTGCAATGACCCATGTGCAAGGATGGCATGGATAACTCGAGAAATGGTCTAAATTTTTTGTCAATTCTAAATTATTTAAAACTAAAGCGTAATTGTAGATGCCGAAGGGTCTACCAAAAGTTATTTATCTATCTTTTTAAGACATGAATAAAATCTACGTACAAAATTATATTGAATTGATTGTTGAACACTTATTAAACTCTATTTATTTGAGTACTTACTCTCTTGTAGACTTGTAGTTTAGCTTACAATTCAATTTATGCATGAATGTGTTCCCACATTACCATTTGCTAAATCTTAATCTCTACCCTAAACCAACTCCCTTTAAAAAGTTAATAATTAAAAGTGAGCACAAGTATTTACCCCCTTTTTCCTTTCTATCTTTTCTATTCAAGTCTTTCACTTTCTTCCATACTAAATATGTTTTCCTAATTTCCAATATTCCCTTCCATTTCTAAAAACTTCTAAAATTCCATATTTTACTCCTAAATCTAAATTGCCGGATACATAAATCTCAACTCCAAAAATCAAAGTTTATCACTTCCTGATTTCTCTCCTTAATGTTCTCTCCATTATTTCGACAGTTAATTTCTCTATCAATTTTCAAAATCAAGTCTCTCTCTATCAAACCCTAATCTAAACTGAAATCGGTATTTTTTTCATCTCTTGAAATCGTTTTGTGACTTTATTTTTCATTTTTTTTTCTTGTTCTAATTGTTGAATCACATAGATGATGCACCATCAACTAACACTAGTCGTATTTATGATTACGAAGATATTGGTTGGGCTGAAAACAGATCCAAAAAGCTCCACGATTCATTATTAATAGCGAAGGTAAAAGTTGGGAAGTTGAAAAAGGATGGTCCTTCATCTTCGAAAGTGCAGGTTCATAAAAGCCCCCAAAAAAGGAGTCGAAAATTTGCTCCTGTAATTTCTCGACCTTCATTACCTAAGGTTAAGTTTTCATTCTTATTCTTTTTATTTTTTAAATTGTTTTTGTTAGTTAATCAACTACATAAATTGTCACGCCCCGAGCCTACACCCTGGACGGGACTGGCACTTGAGAACCATTGTTGGCCCCAAACGAACCCTTGGCCTGGCTTAACTCTTAGCGGAAGACTTACTCATGATAAAAGAAGGTATTGAAATACAATCATAACTAAACTGTCTCATGAATAACTTAGAATGTTTTAAAGATAAACATTCAGCTGGCAAAAATGGCAATTCAAATCTCAACATAACTGAAATGAAAAAGACTCAAGAACTAATATCAATTAACTGTCTATGAAGCCTCTAATAACTGAGATGGAAGTCGGGACAAGACCCACGACATCCTAATGAACTAAAATACTGGAAAAAAGGGGATCCTCCGGAAGCAAGGAGGCTCACCAACAACTCTGAAGCTCAACTGGATCAACGATGCGCTGGATACTGTTCTTGGTTACCTGAATCTTCATCATAAAAAGATGCAGACCAACTGGCATCAGTACAGTGAATG
The DNA here is from genome assembly GCA_029582725.1 of Solanum chiquidenum. Classification (NCBI taxonomy): domain Eukaryota; kingdom Viridiplantae; phylum Streptophyta; class Magnoliopsida; order Solanales; family Solanaceae; genus Solanum; species Solanum chiquidenum. The sequence continues at coordinate 3,979 of JAJOOS010000871.1, read as the reverse complement.
TACGAGCATGCGAGGGGAATTTTGAAACAAGACATAAGCTTGAAAGGGAACTGAAAGAACATACCTGGTCTCAACTCAACTCATTTCAATATAAAACAATAATATAAATGCAATATAAAGAAAAGCTTTTAAAATATGGATAACAACTCTGAGTATTTAGAAATACAATGGTAACTCAGTTTGTATGCAAAGATTCAATATAACTTTGTTTGTATGTTAAAACACAAGTAAATTCTATTTATATGAGAATACAAAATATAACCGACAAACATCACTTAAGATCTATGTGATGATACAATATTTTGCCTCACGCTGCCAGGGTCGTCATATACCTTGTCGGAGGTATATAACCTAACTACTAAGTGGATCCACTAGTCTTTTCTAAAAAACACTAAGGACTCATCTAAAAAGTATGACCCTTTTCTGCCTACGTTGGCTACATAGTTTATGGGGGTTGGGAGTTGTCTGAACTCTCCCCCATATTGGTGCTCAATACTACTCCCAAAAATGTACTAGCTCATATGTTTAAAATCATAACTCTTTCATTGATTTGAGATAATTGCTCAAAACTAGCCCAAAGGCTCTTTTGGAAATCAGTGTTTCCTCTCTCGCTTAATTGTGAAAGCATTTACTCTTTACTGAAAACTAGCTCAAAGGCTCTTTTGGAAATCGGTGTTTCCTTTCTTGTTTAAATGTAAAAACATTTACTCTTGGGAATACATAGTCCCCATATAATCTTTTGAAGAAATGAACTTCACTCTTTACTCTTTACTCAACTCAAAACTCTAAACTCAAGTCTTAAAACAAGTTTAAAGCATTTGCGAAAGACTCTAAGAACTCTCTAGACTTGGCTCTTAACTTTTTTTGAATTTGAATTTGTGGATTCAAAGTTATGATTCATGTTTATGGATGATATCATGATGTTTAGACACACCTTATAGTGTAGAAATCAACTAGAAAACATAGATACGATTCAATGGAACTCAAACGGAAAGAAGTGGGAAAGGGTAAAAGAAATGGAGACCCTAGCGCTCTGAGTGGCGCCGGGCGCCAAAGCTCATACTACAAAGCTTGGGTTGGGGCGCTCTGAGTGGCGCGGCTCCCCACCCCTTTCCCCCAGATTTTTGACGAATTTTGTTGTTTGTTTTTCAATCCTAATTCATCTAGATTCAATTGGTTCCTTCCCCAAACACTTAGATTCGAATACCCAACCAAAGTATAAAAGAATCTACTCAAAAAAACCCTCAAATCTCATGAAACTAACTCAATAACTCAACAATCAAGAACCCAATAGAAACTTTAACAAAATCCATCAAGAACTCAATTACTCCACTTTCAAGAACGTAAACACGCTGAAATAAATCATGATTGGCGCGTGGGTGAACGAACCCAATTCTATGTGATCTCACATACCTCGTAGGGATTAACCCTTGGCGAAATCCACAAGCGAAATCTCAATAACGATGATGAACTTTGGCTTTTCTCCTCTTTTCTCCTCTCAAAGACCTAGCGTAATTTTGCAAACCGTAAACTGAACCAATTCAGTTTAGACCCTAATTAATTCACTAAAAATGAATTAAACCAATTTGGTAGGGAAAAGGCCAAAATACCCCTTTAAAATTCGGTTAACTTTCTTTATCTAGATAGCCCGACTTCAAATGGACATATCTCCCTCATATGAACTCGAAAATTAGCAAACTCGGTGGCGTTGGAAAGATAATTCAAATACCTTTCATTTGATATCTTGAAGCTCACCTAACTTATCCTATGCTAAGATTTATGATCGTTTGAAGTTGACCCAAAATTCATACTTAACATAACTTGCCAAAATTTCCAAATTTAACTATTTCCAAAAATGGTTCTTTCTAATTATAGATCTTTCAAATAGCGGGGTGTTACATAAATGAACTAATTCATGTTTCTTAGTTTAATGTATCAGTATTATCTGTAATCAGTTGATACACTAACCCTAAGCAAGTTAAGTTATAATATATTATTGTATCAAGTATTATATAATATCATTCGTCGTGTATCAGTCAGTACATCTCATGCATGTCATTTGACACAAAATAACAATCAATAATGTATCATTCAAGATTTGTTTATCCTTTTGTGTTTATGATACGGTAGTTTCATATTAATTATTGTATCAATAACATATAAGATACATTATTTTACAAATGGTTTAATAAGTTCATTATTTAAAATTTTACTAAAATGTATCTGATTTTCACATAAGATACATTATTACAATTTACTAAATTATTTGTATGACATTTTATGTATCAGTATTAAATGTTAGTCAGTTTTTTGTATCATGTATAAGTATAGTGATTTGCTTGTGTCAAATTAACGTGTTGGCATTTAGTGTATCATGTATAAAATGTTGCCAATTAATGTATCATGTGTAATGGGTTTTTATTTTTGTATCATTATTAACATGTATTCTTGGATGATAGAAGCAAGCAAATGTTGTGTTATTTTTCGAAAATCGTTTGATGCAAACAAAATAGGAATGTGATTCTTTAACTGGTCGGGTGTTTTGAGAATGATGATGGGCTATTTATGCTGAAGTGTAATTTACATATCGATGTGCAATGCAAATTGTTTTTGTATTTTCCATATGGTATCTCTAATTTTTATCACAAGTAAATAAATCCTTTGTTTCTTTTATCTTCGTTTGGTATTGTTCTACCTGATATTACATCATAGTATTTATAAATTTTTGGTTATTTATTTTGATGTTTTGGGTTATATATTGTTTGGGTATTGCTTTGGGTTTCTCTCCATCTTTGATCATTTCTAATGGAAGAAGTCTCAAACGCAAAACACACTACCTTATTGCATATTATATCTACTGAAATTTTTAATTTTGTGATTGAAATTCTACTAAAAGCTCATTACATGCATTCGATTGTTGCTTTCTATTTATTTGATCAATTTCTTGTGCAATATTAGGGTGATTGTGTGTGTTGATTCGATTTCAGCTGCAAATATAGGATCTTCATAGTGGATGTTGAAAATGCTAATCCAATTTCATTAATCTAGGTTTCTGAAATCATTTATGTTTCTCTTCGCTGGTCATATTTAATTGTGATTAAACAATTATAATTATTTAATTGTGATTAAACAATTTAAACCTTAAAGATATATATCAGAAAGATACACTTTCTAGAATTTTAGATATATCGGGTAAACTTTCTCAGAGTATGTCTGTGTAGTTATATGGTAGTTATTTTAAGTGCAATTTTAGTTTTGTAACCTAGCAAGAATGCTGAGAAAATATTCATAAAAATTTTTAGTGCAGAAAAACTCAGTTATTGCCTTTTCCTTGGCTTAGCATTATAGTACGTAGAGCTTTGGTGCTACTACAACACTTCGCTAACTCGAAGCGCATCCCTATGAAGAAGATAATTACTTCCACTCATCATTAGCTCTTTTCTTTTTCCAATTTTGCAGGTGTTTTATAGGTGTAGGATGAGATATAATAATTGAAAGGGAATCCAGTAAGCCAATTAGGTACCTGCATCTAAGCATCTATAGCCATAGTAAAATCTTTGCTCTTAACTTAGGGTTGCAATCATGATCCTACGCCTTTGGAATGTCTAATACTCTTTATTTCTTGTTCAGGATAAATTTTAGAAGAGGAAAAACAAGCTAAAGTGTTTGACACCAATTTCAAGACATAACTCAATGATGGTTAACGGTAAAAAAAAATTCCTTTTTCTGATTTTTTAAACTCTTAAATGATATGATGATCCCATAAGCGGGGTCTAGGAGGATGTCTCTGCTTTTGACAACATAGAGTTTATCTTCTGAAAGACCTTCTGACACACCCCAAAACCAGATGTGATGGCACGTGCCCAAACCCCACCGGACACGTCAGCCTAACACCCAAAAACCCGACGATACAGAATTTATAAAACAAGAATAAGCTAGAAAGATAAGCGGAAGTCTTTAAATAAACTCAACATAACCC
>JAJOOS010000870.1:0-45636 GCA_029582725.1 Solanum chiquidenum | reverse complement strand
AGTGATTTTGAGTTATAAAATAAAATTGAGTGACATTCTAAGTGAACAATAAAAGAAATTAACAAAAAGAACAAAATATTAACAAAAATGAGTAAAAAGCCAAAGAAACTGAAAATAAAAAGAAATACTTTTGCTATTTTTTTTATCCTTTAATTAAAAAATAAGAGGAAAGATAAAAAATGAAAAAAGTATAATTGATAAATTAAAAAGAAGCATTTAAGGAAACGAAAGTGTAACGTAACGTTTATATTTAAGTTGCTCTAAAAGAAAAGGCAACATAAATTAATATTCTATATTTATTTTCTTACCTTTTAATGGTTATTATTTATTTACTATGTTTAGATTTTTCTTTCTCTTACCTTTTTCTTTTTATTTAATATCTTCTTCCTTTTATATTGTGGTTATTATTTATTTACTATGTTTAGATTTTTCTTTCTCTTACCTTTTTCTTTTTATTTCTTTCTGCTTAATTTAATATCTTCTTCCTTTTATATTGTAAGTTGTCATCTCTACCTCCTCATTTTACTTCAATTATCACACTAAATTTACTCTCTATTTTTAAAAAATATAATTATATTTTTTTTTCTAATTAACTCTTCATATCATTTAATATCCAATAGTCCTCATTCTTTATAAATCAATAGGATAGAAGTGAAGAATTGATACTTTGTAATGGACGTCATTCTTAAGATTCACTGACTATCGATTTTCGGTATGTTATGCTCCTTTAATACATATTTTGTTAGATTTTGCAATAATTTTATTTTGATATACATATGTGAGTTTTTATGAACTTTAATTTACAAAACAAATATTTATTACTGATGACTTTATTTTCAAATTCTAACTAAGAATTGAAAGATATGAGATTAAACCTGGCACTTATTTGAACAAAAGAATTATCCATCAATATCTTAGCATCACCAAGCATCACATTATCTACATATACCTTCTTTATCTGCAAAATATAGAAAAGAAAAAATTTCTACTTTACAAATTTTGTTTATTATTCCAATATATATTATAATTCTACATATCCAAATAAATTTTGATAAAGAAATTAGAAAATGACCTGCAGAAGGTGATGAGAGTGATGATGCATCAAACATGAAGAATACATTATTTTCAAGATGTGTTTGAAATCTATAGCTAATTCAGTACTATTTATAAGGTTATTGTTTCTTTTGTTGTTAATGTTGCAGTTATGTTAACGTTACAACTGTTGTGGAATTTTATAAGTCTTATTTACACATTTAGTGTTTATTAATGATTAATGATTTATTGTTAGGAATATGAAAGTTTTATGCTATAATTGGGGGTGTTGAAATTTTTATAGCTAATAGATGTCAATTTGTGGTAGTGGGCGGATAAGAAAAAAACAGTTACATGGGCTTTATTGCAAAGATTGCTTGAACATTATAATTGTTATGAGACATTAATTAATTAATTAATGGCTTAATATCTAAAATAAATAATGCAATTAAAATTGATGAAAATGTCAAAAAAGGAGAAAAAAAAGAAATACAAATGCTGATCATATAGAGATGCTACATCAGCTAGCTTACATTCAACTTTATATAGATATATAGATTTAGCAGGTTCGGTTACTTGGTATACAAATGTGTAATGCAATAAATAAATTAGGCAACAAAATTGATCATGTGTTAGTTAAAGTAAATAATTAATTAAAGGTAAGTGGTGATGCCAACCATAATCAATAAAGATAATTTAAAGACAAATTAATAAAGTAAAAAAAAAACAGTTTAAAAATTAAAATTTGATATTACTATCAAATAAACTTTAAAGATTACAAAGAGGGAACAATCTCTAACCAAGTCTTCTTGTGAGAGAGAGATCTTCTTGTAAAAAAATAATACCTCTTATAAAATGAAGAGGGATGCTATTTATAGCTAAAAATTTGCTACCGTAAAAATGCTACAATGTTGCTATAATACTGCTACAGTATCACCACAATACTTTTAGCCCATTTTTTTTTGCTAATTTCATGGATGACATCATTTTTATGATGTTTTTATGATATCATTTTAATGCTAAGAAAGTTAAATATTTAGCTTGAAATCTATGTTTTCTTCATCCTTGGATTCAAATTTATTTGGTGTCTGTAATTAATTGTGAGGGAGCTCAACTTTGATTTGTTGGAGAATTTTTTTCATCTATTGGATGAAGTTTCCTTTACTTGAGCTGGCTAATTGTGTAGCTGCAATTGATTTCTGTTAAAATAATAAAATTTGAGCGGTATCTATTGGGATCAGATGTCTTGAATTGCACATGAAGTATTTTTTCACTTTGGCACATAAGCTTCTGATGAATTCTAACTCTTGTACCAATAGCAATGGTCTTGAAGGGACAATCATGGGAGTCCTTTGTGTCCATCTTGCTTATGGAAGGCAAACTATTGTTAATATATCCACAAAATATGAAATTTGTGAGAAAATTGTAAAAGCATAGGAATTTGGTGTTAAATCGACAAAAATATTTGTATCCTTCGCACCGGTGGTGGAAGAATCTCAGTTTCGTGACTGTAGATATGTTACTATTGATGTAAAAATCATTGAGGAAATTTAGAGACTAACTGGTTTTCCCAAAGAAGGAGCCATGAATGTTTGTCAGTGCTATTTTGAAATGTGAAGGCATTCATTCATGCTCTTTGATAATCAAAATAATTATAGTTTTGAGGTTCAAACAGTTGTAAAAGTCTTTTCTATTTGGTTGGATACATGCCTCATTTATGAATGATATTATTTTATTAATCCACACCGTGATACGTGTAACATATATTTGTGTTTATTTGTCTTGAAGAGGTTTAAACAAGTGAGATCGGGTATCTATGAGTATGAATTCATAAAATTTATATGTATATGCAGAAGTTTTTTGAATAAAATTTGTTGTAGGACTAAGTATTTTCTTAACTACTTCTTGGGGGTTGGAATGTCAAAATTCGAGTTTAATTTGTATTAGCGGATAAACATTATCGTTTTTAAAGTAGGTCGAGTCACCAGAGAAGAATCCTTTGCTGAAAGAAATTATTGAGGTGTGAGTGAAGAAATTGATTTGCTTGGTGTTGGACATATCGTGCCTGTGTTTTGTGAAAAATTAAATGGAAGGTTGATGGAACTTTCCATCTCCAGCGTATTTTTGATGGTGCTAGTTGCAGCCACAGTGCAAGAAGAAGAAATTGAAGTATGGCTTTTGATTGCCTCTTTAGAGTACATACTTTTGAAAAAGAGATATTGATTAATCAAATCTCTTCTGCTAGTACTGGTTATAACAATAGGTTCTACCAATTGAACCCGAATTTTAACATTTCAACCCCTAAAAAGTAGCTAAAAAAACACTTCGCAAATTTTATCCCAAAAACTCTTGCATATACATGGAAATTTTATGAATCCATTCTTACAGATATCCAATCTTGCTTGTTTAAACCTCATAAACACAAACAAATACAAACGTATGTTATCCATACCACAGTGTGGATTAATAAAATAATCTCACCCAAAGAATAAGACATGCACCCAGCCAAGTACAAAAGACTTTTCCAACCGTTTGAACCTCAAAACTATAATTATTTTGATTATCAAAGAGCAAGGATGAATGCCTTCACTTTTCAAAATAACACTGGTAAATACTTATGGTTCCTCCTTTGGGGAAAGCAGTTGGTCTCTCAATTCCCTCAATGATTGTTACATCAATGGTGGCTTATTAATGGTCACAAATCTAAGATCCTTCCACCACCAGTTCGAGAATGATAAGAATACTTTCGTAAAAAAATTCAAAGAACATCAAATTCCTATGCTCTTACAATTTTTCCCCAAGTTTCATATTCTGTGAATATATACACAAATTTGTCTTCCACAAGGCAGATGGACACAAATGATATCCATGCGTCTCCAAGGCCATTGTAAATGATATAAAAGTTGAAATTCATCAGAAGTATATATGTCAGAAATGGAAAAATGATTCATGTAGAATCTGGGATATCTAATCCCAACAAATGCCGCTCAAATTTTATTTTTTGCAACAAAAATTAATTGCAGCTGCACAACTAGCCAACTCAAGTAGTAAAGGAGACTTCATCCAACAAATGATTTTTTTTCCAACAAATCAAAGCTGAACTCCCTAGCAATCAATCACAGACATCAAACAAATTTGAATGTGAGAATGAAGAAGGCATAAATTTTAATTAGCTACCTTAGCATTACAATGATATCATAAAAATGATGTCATCCATGACATTAGTAAAGATAGGCTAAAATTATTGTGAGTGATATTGTAACAACACTGTAGCACTTTTGCTTTGTCATGGGTGGAAGGGATGATCTGAGCACAAATGAAAGATAGCCAAGATTTGATATCGACTGTGACATATGAGAATCAATCCCTCGGTTTGATGTAAACCCCTCCGGAGGTTCACCACCATAAAGTTTGTCTACAAGCCACTGGTTGCCCAACTCTTTGTATCTATTTTTGAACTCACTATTATCAGCATCTAGGAGTCAATATAAGGCATTTATGATCGTCAGGCCAAAGTTGACTTGAATGCCTTAGACTATGGTCACCACCTCTTCACCAAAGTTGGTCTCAAAAGCATTGGCATAAAATTCTGCCACTAGAGTATGATTGGCCTTAATAGGCTTATTAACGAAGCATATCCACTTGCTAGCTATCAGTCGGCTATAGAATTTGGCATCCCATCCTCAAGTTTCTCCAAAAAAATCCCTTTTTCCTTTACTACCGCTCGGCCCAGGTATTCATCATATTTATAGGCACATTTTCCTGAGAGGAACATACTCTCATCGAAAAAATCCTCTTCCTCAATTTCTAAAGTCATTTCTTGATCATTTGGTATGGTTTCGGAAGCCGTATTTAGGCTATAAATAGCCTCCCTCTCCATTTGTAAGACATTATTTATTTTTCTTCCAAGAAACTTTCTTTCTCACAAGAAAACTTGGTCAGAGTTTGTTCCCTCTTTATAATCTTTTAACGAATTTAGTCACGCTCTTTGCCACATCCATGTCTAGATGGTAAAGGCAATCAAATAACAAATTTCAGAAAATAATTAAGAATATTGATAAGATTTACAACTAATAATTCATGTCAAGTTTAGAGGTATCTCTACCTAATTTTTACATCCTTCGATCCGATGCTTTTACAACGTGTGTGGCTTATTCTCTTATGTTGGAAATCATTTTTCTCTAATTTCATGAAGAGATACCTTAGAAGAATACTCAGCACAACTGAAGGAACTATCGGAGAAAATATTCATTATAATGGCGAAAGCATTAGGAATGAAAGGAGAAGATTTGAGTGAAGTTTTTGATGGAGGAGAGCAAGCAATGGCCATGTATTACTATCCTAAGTGTCCTCAAGAAGATGTTGTTATGGGGCTAAATGCCCACACTGATCTTGCTGGCTTGACCATACTTTCTCAACTAAATGAAGTGGAAGGTCTACATATCAAGAAAGATGGTGCTTGGATACCTATTACACCTTTGCCAAATGCCTTTGTTATCAACGTTGGAGACATGGTAGAGGTAATCCACAAATCACTTCTTCAAATTTTTAGCTTCACTTTATATTCCAATCTATTTGAAATGAAAAGAAACATAGCTTTCTTAATTAATGGCATTATGACTTGATGACACCTTATCAATATCTTTCTTCCACATTCCCTGTACGAGTAGTGAAGAAGTATAGAACACTTTTACTGGATAAGGTTTTTTAATTTTAATTGAGTTCATAACATTCACTTTTTTTTCGAAATTATATTTATGTCAAGTACACTAATTCCTCAGTGTTATTGTACAGATAGTGACGAATGAAATCTATAAAGGTGTTGAGCATCGACCAGTTCTCAATCCAAACAAGGAGAGACTATCAATTGCAACATTTTTTAAACCAAAAAGAGACTATAATTTATGTCCAGCACGGGGCCTCCTCACTCCTCAAAATCCTGTAAAATTCAAGCAAATTGGTACTGTTGCTGATTACTTCAAGGGATATTTCAGTCATCAACTTGTTGGAAAATCATACCTTGATACAATGAGATTAAATACGAAGGACGGAGAGAATTAATACGTGATTAATGTAACACTTTGAATAATTGCATCATTTTAAGAGGAGAAAGTTTAATGCAGAGAAATTTCTCTGTTGTGTTATTATGTGTACTACTGATTTGTCAATATTGAAAGGATACCAATTTATTTTGCTTGGACTTGTCTATGCTTTTTAACTCTTAGCATATAACAGTGAAATTAGATTCTCAAAACAATCATGAGTATATCTTCTAAATTCTAATGGCTGAGTCCTATTTATCAATGCAACAAAATCAAATATTGACATAAACTGAATTTACACATTTTTGTACTGCTGCTGTTCTTATTTCATGCTTCTTTTTCTGCCATACACGCAACAAACGTATTGTGTTACCGAGTAGAAGTAGTGCCATTAAGCCACACCATACTGTTATTCCAATTTCAATGATCTGACCAAGTGGTTCCCTGTCTTTCCTAGGCGTGATGATGTAAATTGCTATGCCATAAGTGAGTGCTATTGAGGTAAGTATCGACCACATTATAACCATTAAACCCCACATGAAAAGTCTGCGCCTGAAAGGCAATCCACTTATCAGCAGCAAGATTGTGCTGAGAGAAGAGACAAAAGCAATGGTGTTGACACGAAGGAAATATCGATATGGTCTGGCATGATTATAAGCCATTACTGATTCCCCTGCTTTATGTAAGGGTCTTCCCGGATCATCCAATTTTCCATTTTCTTGCCAAACACCTCCTGGAGGGTTCACTCCAGCTTGGAATGCCATGGTTGCAATGAGTGAGGCTACCACCATTATTGTTTCGCGTTTCTTGGAAAGCCAATCGCCTTTTGATGGCGCCTAATTTCCTCCTAAATATACTTGTGCTGAAGATACTGGAGAATGGTTATTTCCACCAGAGTCATTAGGAATTTTGGTACTATGTTGAATGATCCTTTGCTCTTAAACCTCCAGCTTCTCGAAGACATTCACCGATGGATAGATCATTCACGTCCCTACGACTCTGTGCTAAAATATCTAATGATGTATTCCCGTTTGCATCCAATGAATTCACATCAATTTGATGTGTCTTTAGCAAGTACTTGACAGTCTGCAAGATTGATTGGTAAATGGTTTAATAACTACACTACTTATAAGGAAATGAAGTCAAATTTCTTTTTCTAAGGAACAAAGTCATATATACCTCAATTTGCTTATCTGCAACAGCCAAATACAGAATGTTGTGTCCATTATACTATCCTTCGCATTCAAGAATTCACGGTCCCATTCGATCTCCATTAGAACCTTCAGAACCTCAAGCTGATTATGCTTCACACACAAATGCAAAACGTTTTCTCCATTGATCATCGTTCCTAGAGCTGCACGAGGTCTGACATGTATAAGTTCTTTGATGACTTCAACTCGACCTTTGATAGCTGCAAGATGGAGAGGATTTGCATCATCGCGATCATAAACCAGGCACAATTCATACCAACAAGAACATCTTGACGATATGTAAGTGACCTTTGGCTGAAGCTATGTGAAGAGCAGATGACTTTCGCGAACCAATTCAGCAGCAAGCTGAGGATTTTGAGCCAGAATTAACCTCATAAACTCGATATGACCACGCAGTGCTGCTATGTGCAAAGGTGTTTCATTGAAGCAAGTTAAGGTAAGTCTATCAAGAATTAAAACATCTTGTTGAAGTAATTCTTGTAAAACTCTAACATCTCCTTTAACTGCAGCTTCATAGAGTCTCTTCTCAGTATCCATATTCCTCTATTAGATGGAGTACTTTTTTTACAAACAAAATTGGTTAATTTTATAGTTGCTGATGATAATTTTTCTAGTTATTGGATTGAGTCATAGTTGGAAAATTCTCCCTTCAAATTTTAGACTAGTTTAAATGATATACTATTCAAGATGGAACTAATCTTTATCTTATTTTCATGGTCAAATAAATAATTAAAAAAAATAGAGTAGCAAGAAAATTGTATCAACCACAGATTTGACTGAAAATGTCCTTTTCTATTAGTACAACATTAAAAATAAGCCTAACTTTCATGATGAAGGGTAAAGGTGAACCTAAAAATTAAAATGTATCAAAATGATGCCATTCAGACTTGAACCTGCGATCAATCTAGCCAAATTGACGCAAATAACCATCCATGTTGCGCACATTTTTGTGTTAAGGAGTGTCACTTCATATAATATATCTGCGTTTATTATTTTCTTTATATATATATATATATATTTCATAAATTTTTCCGATGAAGCAGTGTCCCGTGACACTCCTTGGGTCTTAGTAAATCCGCCCCTCGCAATGGCTGTCTGAAGCCCCTTGCATTCACAGGCTCGAGTGACTGCTGAGTTGGTCCCGATCCCACCAATTGATGAGGAATAGGCATCGACTGTGGCTCAATTGGGACAGGTGTAACATCTCTCCCGTAACCCCGAGATGGTGCTACAGCTCGTCTTTGACCTCAAGGTCAACCTCTATCTCATTCCCCCAGTTGGGGCCCTACCTGCAGGCTCTGGAGCATCGCCCCTAGCTACTGCACCCCTCATGCGAACCATCTATGAAAAAGTAGAACAGATGATATTTTAGAAACTAAACACGACTAAGATGCATGATAAAGAATCAAAGGTGAGAATTCCCTAAAATTTCTTGTAGCCTTCCGAAAAATGAACACGGACATCTCCAAACTGATTCGCAGGATTCGAATAGACACCAATTTTGTTTCGATGACATCAGTGAACCTGGGGTCGTGAAACTAACTTTGTCACGACCCAAAACCACGGGTCATGAGTTTACTATAACCCATCAGTAGGTAAGACAATCCTAGGACCATTACTCCCATTCCGGGCTAAGGGTAGGCTTACCTACTATTGGGTTGTAATAGGTGTCATCATGACCCGTGGTTTTGGATCGTGAAAATTTGTAATCAACTCAAAGCAAATTCAATTCAAAGCTTCTTCCAAAACTAAGTTATCATTCCCAAATTCTTCATTCTTTTTTCTAGCTTCTCTTTTTAATTGAATCTTCTGATCCTAGTTAACGATCTTGAGCTAGCATGAGAATTCCCCAATTATAATTTTCTTCTATTAATTCCATATATGGTGTTAGATCCATAGCCATACATTGGAAGCTTCTTAATTAATGTATTTCAAGATTGGGTTAGTTGTAGATTTTAATTGGTTTCTCCGTAAAGATTTCAACGATCGTATGGATTGGGGATGAAGTTGTTGAACCAATTTAATTGCAAGGTATTGAAGACATGTATGGAATCATAACTTGTTGTTGAAGATTTGTGGGATGTTGTTAATGGAAGTAACACAAGTCCTCATGTCGATGGATCAGAAAATAATAGTGCATACAAGAAGGGGAAGCAAATTAATTCATAAAGGCGAAGTTCATCCCAAAGAGTTTAATCTCCTCTACTTTATTTGATCATGTTATGAAATGTAAATGAGTTCATGATATATGGAGGTTCCTCAGTCAGTTATTCAACAAGAAGAATGAAGATCGACTTCATATTAGAGACTTTAACTCAACTAACTCCTCTATGAAGTGTTAAATGTACGGAAGATAGGTGTCAAGATATTATCCCTAGCTACTTGAACACTCTACTAGTTATATATAATAACTACTAAACCCTAGATAGACTAGAGCCCTCTGAAAGAAAGGAGGTCTCACCGAAGCTAGATAAAAGTAAGATTCGAGGGATGCGTTTTTTATCGATTCTAAATACCTGCATCTACATCATAAAATGATGTAGCACCGAATAATGTAAGTATATATATATATGGAATGTATGATATGTAAAATACATAAATGAAACAATTGATTACAACTAAAAATACAGAGATAAATAGTAGATCAGATGATGAACCGTAATAAAGTCCAACAACTATCACATGAGTCTTATGATGATACAACATCTTGTCCACATTGTCAGGGCCATTCTTACCTTTACTGGGTAAAGAAAGAATTGACTAATGGATCGAATCTCTAAGACTTTACCAGGGGCTTAGTGGGAAGTTATCTGAATCAATGATACAACCTATCCTACGCTGGTAGCGCGCGTAATTCTAGAGTTTGAATTATCTGAACCCATATCCAACTCGATGCTTAATACTAATCCTAAAATATGCATTGGTTCTAAATAACTTTAAAGTTGTCCCACTTTAGGAAAAATGTCTCACTTTAGTAAAAGCTAAAAATCTCTTTTCTTTGAGACCTTTCTTAACATGGTTCTTTACAACTGACTAAACATGCTTTATTTACAATTGAATTTTATTTCTTTCTAAAAGTAATGCACTTAAAGGAAATTGCACTTTCTTGAAACTCTTTTTGAAAATACTATTTTAAGACTTGTATCATACTTTACTCGTTTAATTAATGCATAAGAAGTAATATGACAAGGTTTTCAAATAACTTTAACTAAGAAGGGACCATGTGGTGGTATAAGCATGAACCCTAAATCAATCAAAGGTCACTAATAATATGAAGGACAATAATTTAAACATTAGAATCAACAATGAACAATTCGAGAAAGAGAAATTCAAAATAATGGTCATTGGAGTAAGAAACTTATCTTTAAATCTTGTTAATCGAAATTGTAAATGTGGGGTGTGAGGATGAACTAAGTTCCTCACTATGATAGCCTTACATACTAGGAAAAATTAGAGTTCCGAAGAGGAGCTAGGTTGGAACCTTAAAACCCTAAACTTAGTTTTCCTTGAGGTTTGTTTAGAGTTTGGGGAGTTGATAGTAAAGAATATGAGAGAAAATGAGTATCTAATATGACATACTCCCCTGATCAAAGTTAAATGTTGATGTTTAGGATTTCCACCCTTTTATTTCATGAAAAATTGTGAGTCCATGAGGCTATTCGATAGCTCGTGGAATGATCCACAACTCATGGAATGCCATCATGAAGCTCATACATTTTGTCTTCTTTTAGGTTCGAATCTTCGAGGACATTCCATTTCTCATAGAATGCTTCTGTGGAAGTTAGGAGTTTTCCATGCATATCCTATGATACAATTCCACGGGCCCTAAGTAAGGGTCATACTATCAACTACGACCCAAATTTTCAAGTCTTGGAATTTGGGACAATATTGTACTCTCTAAATCATTTCTACGGGTACATTCCAAGCCTCGCAGAATGATTCATGAATCATGGAAATCCTCCTTGGAAGTATGGTTAGGGATGATTTTTAAATGCCAAGTGTTGAGTATTCGTTTGTTTGAAATCTTTGGTGTTACATTTCTTTCTTTTAGCCATAGCTTTGATAACTAGTAAACTTTTTTCTATTATGGTAATATTTCTGGCTTTCAAGTTAGTCTTCTAAGGTTTGAATAATCAAATATATTTCTTATCTAAAGTATTTATGTAAATAATCTTCACCTAATAACCAAGTTGTTGAGTGTTGCTCCATTTTCTGGTTAATTTGAAGGAGACAATAAAGTTTGCTTATTTGCATCCTACCAAAATTGTAGGCAAATGGAATGTAACAAAGATGAAGTTGTTAAGGCCAAATAAATTGGTGAGCAGAAATTAACCGAGAAGGACAATGCTGGAGCTCAAAAATTTGCTTTGAAGGCTCAAAATAGGTTTTCAACCTCTGATGGCAATTCTCAGTTCCGGTAGATTATCAATGTTTATGTTTCTCATGAGAAGAAGAAGACTAATATGGAAGAGGATTTTTCTGGTGTCCTCTCTATAGAGCCCTCATCTGATGATGAAACAATAATAAAATATTACACAAGGCTTGCTCAAGCTCTTAACCTGATATAAATCAATTTGTTGGGAATAGATGCAGGACTCTTAAGATTATATCTAAAGCTCCGAGTTTGTTGTCTGATAGAACCAAAAGAATGATGTAGGAAAATAAACATGGATCTTCTGCTTCCAGAATTAAGCTTCATACATCATAAGAAGTTATGAGTGCATTGTACTGGGAGACATTTTTGAAGAAAAGTAATTCATTTGTGAAAACTAATGCATGTTTTATTCTTGATTCAGTTTTCACTTGTTCAAAAGATGATAGACTATTAAAAAAGAGAGACACATCTAGGAGTTCAAGAGAATTATCCAATTTAGAAATTCACAATATTCTGTCGAATAAGGCTAGGATGGAGATCAATAAGAATCTTAAAGAATAGAGCATAACTTTTCCAACTTCATCTAAGAAGGAAAAAGATATGGTAAAGAAGAAACAAACTTCGCCTATCTTTAGTGCTCCTGTTGATTTAGAACTAAAAGTTAAGTCAATGAATATTCCTGATTCAGACTTTCATTATTTTCACAAGTATAAAATGGTGCCAATGGGAAGAAATTATACACTTTTCAAAATTATGAAAATCCTAATCACGAACATTCATTGACTTAGCTTTTGTTTCAAAATCAATAGAAGCACTATATACAAACGAAGTTAGTTTCTTTTTTTCCACTTCTTTTTCCTTGTTAGATGAAGTTGGAGAAGTTGTGCTCCTTTCTTTAAGCTTCTTTCTGATCTCCATCCTAGCCTTATTAGTCAGCATATTACAAATTTCTAAATTGGACAACTATCTTGAACACCTAGCCATGCATACCTATCAGCTTTTGAATCAGGAACAAAACATGCATTAGTTTTAATGAACAAATTTCTTTTCTTTAGAAAATCTTCCTAGTTCAGTGCACTCATAGCTTCTTCTGGTGTAAGAAGCTTCACACGTGAAGCAGAAGATCCATGCTTATTGTCATACGTCATACTTTTGGTTCTATCAGACAACAACCTCCCTGCTTCAAATATAATCTTAAGCACCCTTTTCCCCTAACATATAGATTGTTATCACAATGAAGAACTTGAGAAAGTCTTCTGTAATGTTTTTTTTATTGTTTCATCATCAGCCGAGGACTCTACAAAAAGGATACCGTGAATATCCACTTCACCAGTAGTCTTTTTTTTTTATGAGCACAATAAACATTGATAATCTTGATGAATTTAGAAATACCATCAAAGTCTCTAAACAAATTCTGAGCCTTCAAAGCAAATTTTTGAGCTCTAGCAATGTCCTTCTCGGTTAATTTTTGCTCAACAATTTCTCTAGCTGTAACATCTTCATCTTTATTACATTTCATTTGCTACAACTTAGACAGGTAAAAAATAAGCAAACTTTACATGACCTAGTTATTACATGAAGTTTATTCACATAAATGGAGAAACACTCGATGGCATAGTTATTGCATGAAGTATATTCACATAAATACTGTGGAGAAGAACTATCTTTGACTCTTCAAACCCTAGAATACAATCATTACAAAAATGCACGTCACATAAGCTACAAACTTGAAAGGAGAAAATAATACATTCAAAGAAAAAAGGGTACTACTACATAGAAATAAAGCCCAAAGGCATATCAGATTAAGTGTCTATAAGTTTGATTGTATTTGTTTTATGGATTTCATGAATTAATGCGCTATTCGATTTCTACAAACACCAAAAAAGCACAGATAAGAAACCCATGAATGATTCTAAACTTTACGAAAACTAAACGTAACTAGCAAAACGATAAGGGTATCGATATAACAATGGAGAACTTACAGTAGTGTAACATTATATCATTTAATCTATTGAATTAATTATATTAGACCTTTTTAAATCTAATCATGGTATTGTTCCATCCAAATGAAATAATTGCATATCACCTTCTAAATTTAACCATACTGTTTATTGAAAATCTCCATAATTTTATATATTTCATCATTTAGCCAAATGTAAAGGACTTCGAACAAATGGAATTAAGAACCGACAAAAAGGGGACGTGCTTTCTTAAACTTGCCTATGAATTTCATAAGTTTCTTATTCAAAAACTTATGAACAATTTTTCCCTTTGATGGAAAAAAAATTGAACTTCATGCCAAATTGTGGAATGTTTAGGAAGCTCAAAACAAAACCAAATTGATGAGATGTTGAAATTAACATTCTCGGTACAGCAAAACATAGTAACAACAAGATAAGGACACTCATTCTAGACACAAAATAAATGTATCTTCCATTTTGAAATAAGAATCATGGGAAACAAATAAACTGAATTATCGGCCTTTTGAAAACCTAAATTGTAATGGCCCAGAAATCAATTCTCAACATAATTCAAGTTTCTCTAAGCACATAAATAGTGACTGAATTTGTTATGAAACCACAAATGCATCTTGTTATTACACTCGAGGTCATTTACTTGATTTTGTGTTTATTTCCATTTTCCCCTTTCCATATCTTGATGTTGTGTTTTTTAGTTGTTAGGAGGGATGTCACGCTTCTTAAGGTGGTCATGAGAGCTTTGGATGAGTTTTCCTCATTTCAGAGCTTTTTATATGAAAATGGTTGACTTCGGGTAAACAAGCTCGTATGATATTTCTGTCAGCACAGTTAGTTCTAAAATGTCGAGTTTGATCTTGGTTGAGATTGGGTTGCTTGTTTGATTAGTTGTTTTTGGTTGTTTTATTATAGTGTGGACTTTGATCAACATTTCATTGAGACGACCTCCATTGGCCATTTCTTCAATTCCATTGAGTCCGGAATGCTGTTTCTGATTCGATAACTTATCTAGTTTACATTTGTTGAACCCTAATTAAATCTTGAGTGTGAGGGTCCTTTCGGGACATGGAAAGTTTAGTTCTAATTGTTGATTCAACATTTACTGATGTGGCTGCTCCTGTGCGTCTTTGCTCACTTTGGTGATGTCGCTCATGTGAAGAGTGAGTCGTGCTAGCAAAGGCTGCTAACTAAGCCTTTGGCCGCTCATACGGGGCTTGTCTGCTCCTGCAAGCCCGCACCCACAAGCCTTTTGCCATTCTGGTAAGCCTGCTCTTGTGAGATTTGGCTGTCTCCCACAGAGTTAGAGGTTAGTTTTGACCTCCACTCCAACGGCTCCTTCTCTGGTTCAGTGATATGTAACTCTGCGACCATTGATCCGCAGGGTGACGATCATTGAGTATTATATCTCTCTCTTGTCTTATTTTTCTATGGTCAAATTATATTGATGAGAGCTCGATCTTAGGTGTTAGAGCTCATTTCTCAACCATTTCACTTGATTCTAAGGTAAATCTCTTTTTCTTTACTTCCTATTGCTTTTTCTAGCTCCATTTCCGTGTTTAATTCTTGATCTGGACCTTGATTCTTTAATTTTCAAATTGTTTAAAGTGTAGTTTTTGGACCATTTGAGGTCTAATTACACTCACTTTTGGACATGTGATCCTCACCTCAATGGAAACATAATAACAAAGTTAGTTTTTCATTTCGTTGTCAAGCTCTGAGGGTTAATTTTCAACCTAATTTCCGATTTGAATTTTGCAACATTGATATGGGCATTATTAGTCTCGTATTAACATTCAATTTATATTTTTGATAGTGTGGCAACATTCTACGACTTTTCAAAAGGGAAATACTCACGAGTAGTCGTTTGAGTACGGTTTTGACTTTGAGGTAGGTTACCATTTCCTTCTTTAGACTTAGCTTGGTTAGTTTCTATAAAAATTGGGTTGCATGATTGTTAGGAATATTGTAGGGAAAACTTTTATTCTTGTATGATCCGTAGTCAAAGTTTGACCATTTTTGGGATTTAGACTAGTATATTAGCCTTAAAGCCTTTGTTATAGGTTGGCTTTAGTCTTGGATTGGTTAATATAGAATCCTTAGAAAAACTTTTAGGTTGTTTGAAACATAATTTTGATGTGTTGTCTGCTTTTAGTACAATTATGTGTTTATTCCGATACTTAACTTTTATTATGTTATTGTGATTGTGGGTCCGAGGCCTTGGACTTGGACTGGCTGAAGTTCTGGTTAGTACAATTATAATGTGATGGACATTTAACTAATTAGTTTGTGTTATATGAATGTGTTGTGACTTGTTTGACTGTGATTGACACGCATCCATGTGCATGACACTTACATTTGACCTTGTTATGAAATAGAGGTGATAAACATGTGGAGTTTTGGTCTTAAAATATGCATGCCTCAGATTTACTTGAGTTGAACTCCGAGGGAGCATATTGTTGGTTCATAGTGGAAAGTTGGACTTTTATGAGACACTGTACTGTTTCTTGGAGTTTTTCTTTAAAGTGATTTTTACCTTAAAAAATTATATTACTTTTACCTTTGTAATAGGATTGTTATGAAAAGATTGGACTATTTTCAATTGGATTTTAGCTTTAAAGGGATTCCTATTGTAAAATTTTATCGAGTTTTCATTGCAATAGAATATTATGAAAGAATATATTATTTTAATGGAAATTTTGACATTTAAAGAGATTTTTTCTTTGAGTTATTGGACCTTATGGTTTTTAATAGATGCACCACTTTTACGTACGATTTGTGGGTCACTCCTAGGACCTTTTCTCTAATGAATTTATTTTATTTGTATTTGAGCAATTGTGGGTCTACGAAATGCCTCGAGGAGCCTATAGGGCGGCCAATGAGGTTATATTAGAGCTTTTATCTTTATTGTGTATGAGGGTATATTGCTTCGTGCCCTGCAAATTGAATTCCGGGTTTTATGATTATTGCATTTGTAGTTAAGTGGTAGCGGGTCTATGAAATGTCCGAGGAGTCTATGGGGCGGCCAACAAGACGATTCCAAAGCTTTTTACTTTTATGGATTGGCCACATGTGCATTACATCATCTTGCATTGTATATTTGTCTATGATAGACTTATATTATAATGAATTATTTATCATTATTATCTTCACTATCAGTGTTTATGAGAATATCTCTAGTTCACTCTCATTTTTAGTGTTAGCACTACCGTGCCTCTCTTGTTTATAGTCTCTTTTTGAGCTCGGTTGACGTATGAGGCCTACTGAGTACCTGTATTTTGATACTCATACTGCACTTCTATTCTTTTTATGATCCAACACCCAATACGAGCCACCCTTGTTGATTCCAGATATCTCGAGGTTGTTGATATTGGATCAAGGTGAGCTATTGACATACAGAGACTTGCTTCTATCTCTCTTGCACTATCTATGTATTTTATATTTTGATTAGACAGACCTGTTGTATATAATCCTGTATTGTACTTAGATGCTCTTGTACCGGTGACACATGGTCATGAGTTGGGTTCTCTATATATCCATCTTCTCTGTTTATTTTTGGGCTTTTATTGTATATTTTATTTTATGTACACATCTATGCTAAGGTTTTATTCTATGTCTTATTATTCCTTCCTCGTTAGTTACTTCTAGTTTTATTTATCGCGTGTTTATTTGAGCTTAGGCTTGCCTACTAGGGAGTTTATGGTAGGCGCCATCATAATCCAATTTTGAATTGTGACACGTCTCTTCATGCTTATTCTATCTTTGAAGTATCATTTGTACAAATAAAGTTAATTTACACAGATTTCTCATGTAATTCATTTTTCAAACTAATAAAATCCTCAAGTAAAATAGTTAGGATTGACTATATTTTCACCGAAACTAATGTAAAATTCGACAACTCAAAGAGACATCCTATATATTCATTCTTAAATCATTCTAAACTGATAAGTAATTAATACTAATTTATGATTATGAAAATCTTCTTTCTTTGACAAAAGCTAAAGAATTTCATATGAGACACTTCAAAAAATATGGGGATTCATCCATCTCGTGAGGATTTCTGATGACCTACTGGAAATCCTCACGAGATGGATGAATCCGCATCATTCCACAACCTAGTATCCAAGGGATGCAAGTCGTTCTTCTCTCGTGTAAACACTAGCTGTCAACTAATGTATACAATGTATTTCATCCTAAACCCATAATGATATGTTTATACGCTATGGGTTAGGGTTAAGGAAGAGGATGGACTAATGGGCTCACAGACTAATTAGCACCGCTTATAGATGGACCCGACCCAATACATATTTTCAACATTTGGTCTGGCCCTGTTTATTTTGATATTTTATAGTTGAAGATGTGAAGGTTGGGGGGGGGGGTGTAGTAGAGGTTAAACCTTACAATGGTTAATTTTTAATCATAGTTAAATTTTTCCAACTTTTTCATAAATTGGATAGCAAAATTTAATAAATTAATTTTGGGCTATATATTAGTGTTATTTTTTCTTGATAATTTTTTTCCTTTTATTTTGTTCATTCTTTTAAATCACATCCTAAGAAAAATTTGAATTTCTTACTATAATTACAATTCCTCGAATAGATAGGAATTCATATAAGATTTCATCTTAATATCTAAAATTGATTCCAGATTTAGTAAACTGAGGGTCCTGTTTGGAAATAATAAATAACTATGATTTGAAATCATGTTGATTTGAAGTTGAAATTTTAATGTAATGACCCTCAAGGTCATTTGCTTACTTATGTTTTTATTTCTTATTTTATCCCTTCCTTTAACTTCTATGTTGTGTATTTGATGTGTTAGGATGAGTGACATGTTTCCCAAGGTAGTCAGGAGAGTTCTGGTGAGATTTACTATTTTGGAGCTTTTATTTGGAAAGGGTTGACTTTGGTCAACATCCTTGTCAAGTAGGTTAGGATGGGATTTTCTTTAGCATCATTAGATTTAGAATGTTGAGGTTGGTCTAATAGGAACCCTGGTTGGGACCACATAGTGGTCGGGTTGAGTTTGGGATGGGATCTCGGGAATTATTAAAATACCCTATCAAATTAATTTGGAGTGACACGATGAAAATTTTTGGAATTTGAAATTTGACTTGGGCTGACATCATCCCACTATAGCAGCCGGTAGGTCCCTATAGCGGGCAGACAAGATCAGAAACTAAAAAATGTGGATTTTATATTAGGAATCCTCCTCTTTAGTTGAAACAAGAACGATAGTTGCTCCAAAAACCCTCCTAGACTGCTTCAAGCTTTGGAATCTCCTAGTAATATGTCAATTTAAAGACTCAGCCTCATGTCTCCATTAAAAATCATAACACTAGGCCCCTCTACCGCCTCTCGTCTGAGCCATACCTCTACCTCTACCTTGCAGAACCAGAGCACTACTAGCACCCCTAATTGGCATTCGACAGTACCCGTTTGAGCTCTGCCCTGACCTCTAGTCTGAGCCTCTAGTGATCTAGCCAGAACTAAAAAAAACTAGGTTGGGATCCTTCCTGTCCCTGAGTAGGGCAGTGACAAAAAATATGATTCGAGTCTCCACAACCTTAACCATACCTCTGAATCGAAGACTGTTGTGACGATCCGAAGTGACCAATATAACCATCTTTGCCCGCCCGCCTCTATATGGAATATGAGCTATATGACAATCATCGGATTCCTCTATGGCGGCCTAACTAGTCCTTGACACCGGAAGGAACTACTCTTCTTGAAGGATCCCTTACTACAAGAAAATTTATTCAAAGTACGGGGCCTCTTATCTCTCATATTTGCAACTCGTTCAAGTAACTCCGTCTCCTTGGAAGCTCCCATTATGAACTATAAAAAAGCCCCCTCGTGGGATGCTCTGATAACGCAAAATAAATGAGGTAGGACAATTCCTTCATGAACCTATGAATCCTCTTTGACTCATCCGAATTGATAACTAGGGCATGTTTAGACAACTAATAAAAATGATTATCATACTATGCAACTATGAGGCTCTCTTATCTTAAACTCTCAAATCCCAGTCGGCTCTCCTCCCTCACACTCCAAGGGACAAAACGGTCATAGAAAGAATGAGCAAACACCTCTCAATTCACTGGTAGAAATTCAAGTGGTATAGATCCCAAATAAACTCTCCATCACTCCCTAGCCGGGACACACAACTGAAGTGTAGTATAACGAACTCGATGAGACTTAGTCAAAACAACTATCTCAAGCAACTCTCGACATGTAGACAAGAACTCTTGTGCATCTTTGCTCTTTCCATCTTGAAACTAAGGTAGATTCATCTTTCTGAACATCTTATATTGGTGTTGTGCATCATCAAACAACACAAGCGAAGGTGAACCCTGGGATTCAACTCCGATAAGGGATCACCATTAACCATATGACCCACTGATGGCCGTCCCACCAGACCTTGGACAAGTGGAACCTGACGTTGATATGAGGTTTGAGCCCCCATTCTAATATGAGAACCCTGTGGTGTTCCTGTCGCACCCCTACTTTGAGTATAACCTTCAAGTACCCCCCAACACTCTCAACAAGGTGTCGTGCAGTAGAATACTCTGGAGGAACCTGGTCCCCTCCAACATCCAATTTTGGATCGGGAGAGGCACCTCTAATATGGCCTCTTTCCCTCGCTCAAGCTCTACCCATAACCTAGCTGGGGTCCCAATAATATACTCGGGGACTACCTCCCCTCCTCTACCAGTCACGCAGTAGATCTCGTCCTAGCCATTTGTCAAAAGAACAAGCGATAATTCAGTATTAGCAAAAGGAACCACGCATAAAGAGAATGAATGAACAAAAAATATGTTTCTTAACAATCTTCAGATCCTCTCGAAGATAAGCAACAACGTCTCCGTACCGATCCTTGAGACTATACTATAATTATTTTGTACACACGTGGGACCCAACCTTATGTGATCGCTACCAAAGCTCTACAAACACGGAGGACATCACACAAAGCCCTTTGCAAAAGTAGCCAAACTCCGCGAACGCAAAAGAGGCACCAGATGATAGATACAACAAACACCAATGCATAAAAACATTCACTGAATAGATCCTCAGGATTCGTTCAGAATCCCGTGTGCACAAACCAAATATGCTCCCCAACTAAATTCAACGTTATAGACTCAATGGAACTATCAAAACACCAATTTTAGGTTTCCTTGACCCGGTACCCGTTAAAGACTCAATAAACTTTCACTCAAAAAGACCAAATTTTCCTTGGAACCTCCAAAAAAACTAAGGCCTTACCTATATCTAAAATCACCCGTCAAAAATCCAATTAGAGCATCCAAACTCTGAACGTTGTCTAAAGTCAACTCTTGGCCTAAATCCACTTAAACTTCCAACTCAAGAGATCAAATTCACATAAAGACTTTGAACTGAAATCAACAACTCTTGCAGATCAAATTTCGCATTTCAGAGCTGGGGAACTGACAAAATTCCATTCCGAGGCTCGTAACTTCGGATGTTGACTAAAGTCACTTGTATCAACTGAAGAGTCTCTAAAACTACTTCCAAAAAAATCACAAGTTCTCGATCCCATTACAAAACTAGTCTCATAAACTGACTCAACATGACTCGAGTCAACTATCAAAAGGGGTCAAATAATAATTTTCCAAAAGGTTCCAAAAAAACCTTCAAGGTCATCACAAGAATCTGGAGAATTTCCCCAATTTTATGATGATTGACCGTTCAAATTATTTGCTATATCTTGACGCATTAAGAGCATTTCCAGTAAATTACGATTATTTATGTAAGTTTTTTTAATTCTGATACAATGAGCCACTGATTGATAGCTAAGTGTCAACACTAGATGGACACAAATCGATTTTGTGAGAAATCAATTTTGGCATCAATAGGATCAACTAGTGTTGGTACTTATGCTTAACAAACTCATTATTCCTAAATTAAAGCTAAGTGTCAACACTAGATGGACACAATTCGATCTTGCAAAAAAAAAATCAATTTTGTCATCAATAGGATCAACTAGTGTTGGTACTTGTGCTTAACAAACACATTATTCCTAAATTAAAGCTAAGTGTCAACACTAGATGGACACAAATCGATCTTCCAAGAAATTAATTTTTTCATCAATAGGATCAACTAGTGTTGGTACTTATGCTTAACAAACACATTATTCCTAAATTAAAGCTAAGTGTCAACACTAGATGAACACAAATCGATCTTGCAAGAAAACCAATTTTTTCATCAATAGGATCAACTAGTGTTGGTACTTATTTTTAACAAATACATTAAATTTAAAGTTCAGTGACAACACTAGATGGTCACAAATCGATCTTGCAAGAAAATCAATTTTGTCATCACTAGGATCAACTAGGGTTGGTGCTTATGCTAAACAAACACATTATCACCTAATTTAAAGCTAAGTGTCAACACTCGATGGACACAAATAAATTATCACAAAATTAAAGCTAAGTGTCAATACTAAATGGACACAAACACATTATAAAAACAAATTGTTCTTGAACTTTAGAAATTTAAAAACACCAAACCTTATCTCCTACTTTGATGAAAGAAGCAGTATAGTGTTGTAACAACTTCTTTAGATGTCGATCTTCCTCAGTTGCCTAGCACGAAAAAAGAACAATTTAAAATTTCTTCAGCGGTCATTATAAAGAGATTTCATTCTTTATAACATTCAAGAATGGCTCAGACAATTTTAGGATCAGTAAGTACTTAAAATCGATCATACATAATGCTAAATTTTAATGATTTTGCAAATTCTCCATTCTTTTGGAAAATAAAATATAGTATTTTTCTATTTTTAAATCTTTGTCTAGTTATCCTTGCGAAAGTTGGTAATCCTGGTTCACTTGAACCTCAAAAGAAATGGTTTCTTCACTAACTTCAAATTTCCGACACTAGCTTCAAATTTACTCTTCTATTTGTTAAACTCTAACCAGTTTGTTCAGTTCGAAAGTGATTAGGCGTTATGTGGAAGCTTACAATTGCAAATCAAGACGACGATAAATTAGATAACAAAAACTTATACTAAAAAAGATATTATTAATATAGTTTGTTCAAGTGACCTACATATTGAAAACTAATAGTAAAAGACATAAATTATATTAGGAGAATAATCTCCCTATAAACGAAACTCTATATCGACTACATTGTGGATGCTCTTGTGTTATTGGTATGAGAAGAGGGGTATTCAATTTATAGAGTTCCAAACTTTTCCTCTAAGGAAAGAATAAACCAAATATGGAAGAAAATAATGTTTTCCTTTCGAGAAAAGTTAAAGTATTTATGGTAATACTTTGTCTTTCCTTTTAGGAAAAACTAAACTTCAAATAAGGTAAGAAAATCATGGTAAAACCTTAACACAGTTATCGACCCCATAGGAAAGTAAATATGTGTTAAATAAGCACTAAAAATTATTCACAGTAGATTAGAGGCTTAGGATTTTTGGAAATTAAAAATACATGTTGCGACCTGTGCTGCTGCCGACGTCTGCTGCTACTGCTGTCGACATCCCCTGTTGTGAGCTGTTGTTGCTGCTGAGCCGTGCGCTGGTCGACGTGAGAGAGATGGCACCAGTTGATGGGGGGGTGGTGTGGCGCGGTGCGGCGGCGCTTAGGCCGAGAGAAGTGGTTTGTTGCGGCTGCTTAGGAGTGAGAGAGGTGACTTAGGGTTTTGAGAGAAATGAAAAAATAATAATTATTCTTTTTTTAAAAGAAGTGTTAATTTACTGACCACAAGATGTCAATATTTTTCCAAAATAATTATCTATATTAATATATCGACCTCTTGAAGTCGGTTTTGTCAATTCAAATTATTAAAAGTATTTAATAAATACCGACATCGTGAAGTCGGTACTATTTAAATAAAATAATAATTTAAATAGACTGACCTATAGAGGCCGGTGTTTATTAATTTATTTTATTATTAACTGACCTCTTGAGGTCAAATTTATTAATTAAAATTATATATATAATCACTTGGTTTAACACTACTCGGCGAGTATAACCTTCGAAAGTCAACTTATTTCATACGTCTCCAATGAATTGTCGTTTAACATTGCCTTCGACGTCATCACTACAAAACATCCATTCAAGTTCGGATACATATATTGATAGAACTTTATTTGTACAATACCTCACGAGTATATATGTATTACCACCTAATGTCAATGAATTATCAGTAGTGTTCTGTTGTCTGTATTAAATAAGACAAGACATAAGTCAAGGGTTGACAAATCATTAACATATATAAAACTTGGTTTACTATGACTTCTCTACGAGTATCACATCGTATATTTGAAGTTGGTATTACCTCTCAATTAATATCAACGTTATTCCATACTCCGAATATAAATTGTCAGTGATTCTCTATTACTCCATCAATTTTAATTTTCTTAATATAAATATACAATTGTTAAACTTTCAAGGAATTAACATAAAATGAAAATAGTAGTTTTATACAAAATAGGAAAATAATGATTATAAAAATATATTTTTTTCAAAAATGACCTTCAAATATCGCTTTTATTATAAATAATTATATTAGATATAAACAAAACATACCAACCTATGGAGGTCGGTATTACATATAATTTAATGAAAAATTAAATAATACCGACCTCAGGAGGTTGGTATCTTAAATTTTAAATTAATTTTTTTTTATTCAACAAAAGGTTGAAACTAATTAAATAAAAGTACAAATATCGACTTCTTGCGGTCATTATATACAAATTTTAATAAAAATTAATTTAATTATATAAATTTTAATTTTACTAACTTCAAAAAGTTGGTATTATAATTTTATTTGTTTTCTATCACAAATAACCGTCCTCCGGAGGACGGTTTAATCTTTTTTTGAATTTTTATGTTTAATTGTGATAAAATGAAATATTATTATTTATTCTTAAATTCAATACCGACTATAAGAGATCGCTTTTTCTTTTATTCATTTTTTTCAGGAAAATTTCCGACCTCTGGAGGTCAGAATGTTGTTTTCCCTTTTCTTTTCTTTTTTCGCATAAATACCGACCTCTTGAAGTCAGTTTCCATAAGATTTTTTATTTTTTATATCGACTGTCATTGCTAGTTGGTAATTTTTGGGTCGGTATTCACTATTTATTTTAGTAGTGGAAAAAGAAAAAGAATAATCATGGGTTAAATTCCAAAAAGCATATATAGCTGAGTGGTAGCGGGTCTATGAAATGTCCCATGAAGCCCATGGGGCGGCCAACAAGATGATTCCAAAACATTTAACTTTTATACATTGGGCCCATGTGCATTGCATCATCTTCAAGTGTATGTTTGTCTATGATAAACTTCTATTACCATTTTCTGAAAGGTTTCCATCTTGATTTCAAGAATTCTTTAGAAATCTTTTCTCTTGCCGGTGAATCCGGACTAAAATCAATTTGTTTATTAGTCATCATAAAACAAACTTTATGTGGAAAATCCATCTGGAAATTCATTTCAGACTCAGTTATATCTAAGTCAGAACTGGGCCTGGGCATAGGCCTAGCAATATTATCTTTATCAATCTTAATATTGTCACATCTATAATTTTCTCTGATCTGAGAAGTAGATGCACGAGATGGGACCTGAACAATATAATCCACATGAGAGATATAAGAAGAGCTAGATCTAGAAAGTCTAGAAGACATGCTATGATTATCAATTCTAGTATGCATAGCTATAGAGTCAGAAACTTTAATTTTAACAGTTCCATCATTAAACTGTTCAATTTCTGAAACTTCGTCATTAATATTATTTTTGGTTGGGCTGCACCTTCAATAACCCATTCTTGCAGGAAATCAATTTCATCCTACTGATAGGTCTTCTGGTAACAACCTTAGATTTACCAATATTAGTTTCTATAGGATTCAAAGTATGTAAGAGTTTATAATAAATTTTGTAGCATATGCAAACAACTTCAGTTCCAGACATATAATCATAACCATGAAGTTTGACATTAGGCATACGAGAAATTAATGAATTCTCATCCTGTAAAGATATCTGTAAATTAGGATAAGTATTAAAATAAAGTGGTCCATAAGCCAGACTAGTTTCTATAGTTCCTATAAGGGATTTCTTCCAATTTTGATTTCTACCATCTCTTAAAGCTGCTATAAAGCTTTTTGGTAGACCTCTTAAGGTAAGGGGCTTAAATTCCACATGAACCAAACCAATATGAATGAATCTATAAATTTCCCTATAAGAGGCCAAATCATTTTCAGATAATAATCTAAAAGTTTGATAATCACTATCAATAGTGAGAGTCTCCTCACTGGTTTTAACCACTTGTTTGAGGCAAAGTTTCTCAAATGCTCCCATCTAGTATATAATCCTAGGAGGTATTTTAGGAATAGTCCACTTATTAAGTAGATCTAAATGTTGGGGTATATCATATTCTTCTTTTCTACTGTTTTTAACAGTAGATCTTCTCTTTATGATATTCATAAGTAAAGTTGTGTTGAACTATACCACATATAGCTACTAAAAGTTCATGGCATTGATACCAAAGTTTCAACGGATCGTTCAGTTTTACTCAAGGTGCCTTTACAAGTATAAGCAATCCTGGCAAGATTAGTGAAAAGCTTCTACTATCCGGGTCCGCCCTAATGCCCTCTTGGCTAACAGGTAATCCAACAGATTCCTTCGACAGCTTTTCAAGAAACTGCCTGGATCGTCTTAACTTAATCTTAGCATAACTGTTCAATATGTCTCAACAATAGACATAATCTCCATTACTTATAGTAACTTAGTATGTTATAGTCCAACACAAATAGTTTAGCCTATCATTTAGGCTAAGTACATAAAGAAAAACTTAAAATTAAAATAGTACCTGGAGTAGCACTCCTGAGGAACTTGAGGTATGTACCAAACTGAAAGCTTTTATTATTCAAACTCAAAAGATTTACAGAATAAAGTATTACAATAGAGAGAGAGAGAGGGGGGGGGGTTCTAAAACCTGCCTCACTAAATAAAATTCAGCCTCTTTAGATAGAGGTCGAGAAATCTAAAATGATAAGATAAGGTGACCCACACAATTTACAATGGCCAATAAGAGAAGGATAAGACCGACAATTAGACGTGGTCTTTCCATTATGAAATATGGCCGACATATTATCCTAGCCTGCTTTATTAAAGTTTTTTGACTTATTACCCCAATTATTTAATTTGTGGGGCCTTCTTGCTTTACACCTTCTCTTTTCCTTTGCAGGCGATGTTGCTGGAAGATTCTTCCACTTGGTCTTGGAGTCTTTGGAGAAGAGTATGGATGTCAATCTCTTCATTGCTATTAGCACTTTGTGCTTCTCCAACCATGCATGATTTATCATCATCGTTGGTGTGGCTAGCTGATGCCATGGATATATCATTCCTTATATCTATCTCGAGATTTTTCATCAAATCGCTTTTTACTTCTTCCAAATATATGGCTATTGCTTCTGATTTGGATATTAATCATTTATTCATCTGAAGCTTTCTTGTAATTTGTTTGAATGGACTGAGATCATCCACGTGTGGTTTTGATCTTTCCGTATTTTGGTATCTGTCCATCGTTGTATTTATTAAATCAATGATTTCTTGACCATGAATTTTTACTTCAGGGTCCTTTTGTATTAGTTTGTTCCAACACTTTGTATAAAAAGTTCTCTGTAAACATGG
This sequence comes from Solanum chiquidenum, assembly GCA_029582725.1. Taxonomy (NCBI): domain Eukaryota; kingdom Viridiplantae; phylum Streptophyta; class Magnoliopsida; order Solanales; family Solanaceae; genus Solanum; species Solanum chiquidenum. The sequence goes on along the minus strand of JAJOOS010000870.1, from coordinate 18,343 downwards.
AAATCCTTTAGAGGTATTATTAACCTCTATAGACCATTTCAAGATCCACGGGATTGAGAATTCTATAAAGAAATACATTAGGGACATACCTTTAAAGAATATATTATCTTGTTCTAAACTTATAAGTTTAGGGGAAATGTCCACCCATTCAGAATATAATCTTTTGTAAGGTTCTGGTAATTTTTTTACTGATGGACCATATAAAGTCCACCATCGACAAAACCAATTTGGAATAGGTTGGTCGAAAACATGAGAGCATATTTTTATAAACCAGTAATGCTTCTTATTAGCATTTTTGTATAATAAGGCTTTATTAAAGCTATCCACATAGTCCCAGTAATTATATTTTACTGCTATCTTTTGTTCTGGATGGATATAATCCCTTTCTTTTAGTGGGCTCATTCCCCATTCTTCTGGAGCCATAACTCTTTTTATAATGATCTTTGAAAAGTTATAAACCTTTTTTTGTATTGGCTGGGTAAAAATGCTGGAATTCACCTGACCCTGTTGCTGAGAGTATCATCTTATAATGCATCCTGTATTTATATGTAGGTGTAGTATAAGAAACCGAATCCAGATACCTGGACATTAATTGCCATGGGTCATTTTTCCATCGCAAGTCACTATGTTCTAATAGAATTATAACTTCTTTTTTCAGGTTTTGATCGAATATTTATGTGTTCTCTTCATCTGTGAGAATTGTGGAGTATGATGGAGGAATATTATCCTTTCCTTGCTTGGCCTGCATAAAGTCCAAGAATTCTTTGTACATTGGATGGTTTGTATTAAGACCACTTGTAGAAGCAATATTTGTTGCTACCAATCTTTGATTTACTATTTGAGCGAGGATATTACCTCTTCCAGTTCATGTTCTTCCTTTTCCCCTCCTTGAGGGTTGAGGCCACGAAGGTTTCATCCTGCCAAAAGAAAAACAAAGATTAGTCTAAGTATTCTCTTGTAAGGAAATCAGGAAAACTATTATTTGGACCTTTTTTATAATGAATATCGAAATCAAAAGGTGCTAATAAAGCTTGCCATCTGGCAAACATTTGTTTATAAACATCATGCTTACAATCTTTATTAAACATGAATTTAGCTGCTTGGCAATCAGTTTTTTATCAAAAGCTTCTGGTTGTAAAGATCACCTTGGAGCTTTAAAACACTTATAACTTTTGCCAAAATTTCCTTTGCTATAGTGGCGTAATTTTTCTGAGCCTCGTTCCATTTGCTAGAATAGAACTGAATAATATAATGACGTTTATTATCTGGAGAATATTAGGTTAGGATACCACCATATCCTATGTCTGAAGCGTCTGTTTCAACCGTCTTCTCCCAATTTGGATTGGCCAAAGTAAGGCAAGGATGTTTTTAACCTTTGTTTTACTTCTTTTAACTGCTTCAGTATGACAATCAGACCAAGCCTTAGGATTATTTTTCAGCCTATCATATAATATAGAAGTATCCTTGGCTAAATCCTTTATGAAAGGAGCAACATAGTTAAGACTTCCAAGAAATCTCTGTAACTGAGTTTTATTATTCATAATATCAGGGAATTTGGATGCAAATTCAATACTTCTATTAATAGGGCTAATGTTACCCCTTTCTATATTATGACCCAAAAATGTAACATTTGTTTGAAACAAAGCCATTTTGGGGCTGGATATTACTAAGCCGTTTGGGATAATAATTTTTTTAAACAAATCAAGGTGTTGAAAATGAGTTTCCACATTTTTGGAAAATACAAGAATATCATCTATATAAACTATTATGAAATTACTGTAAGGCATGAAAATATCATTCATAATTTTTTGAAATTTAGAGGGAGCGTTTTTTAAACCAAATGACATAACGTTCCATTCATATTGACCCATAGGGACAATCTGTCTGACTCAGCTATCTGAATCTGTCAATAACTTGATTTTAAATCAAATTTGGAAAATATAATTGCATCATAAACTCTATCCAATAAATCTTTTTTATTGGGGATAGGGTACCTAATCCATTTCAAAGCTTTATTAAGAGGTTTATAATTAATTACCAACCTGGGCACACCTCTTTACTGTTCAGCATGTTTATTAATATAAAAGGTTGTACAAGACCACAGAGACTTAGAATGCCATATAAGGCCTTTTTGTAGCAAAGAGTCAATTTCTTTCTTGCATAATTCCAGATAAGTAGAATTCATCTGGCAAGGTCTTGCTTTTGTAGGAATATTATCCTCAATAAAGATACCCTCATATGGAAGGCTAACCACATGCTTTTTTCTATTCCAGAAAGCATTTGGATGATCTCCACAAATATGAAGGGATAGATGATTTTTAAAAATGGCAATCTTATCCAGTAATTTATGATTTTGAAGAATATTATCAATCTCAATGCTATTAGTTTCTCCTTTTATGAAACTGACTTGATTATTTTTTAAAATTAATTTTGAAGACAATTCATTTATCATCCTTGTAAAAGGCTTTGTAATAAACTCTAATATAAAAGGTTTCCCATTCCTAGTACCAATGATTTTTTTACTATCCCAATAAGTAAGGGAAAAAATATCATTTATAAAAGGAACTCCCAAAATCATTTGGTTAGTAATATCTTCTACTAAGACAGAACTTTGAGGAATACAAATTTTTCCTTTGCAAATGAAAGCTTTGGGAAATTTATATTCAATTCCCATTTACTACCATTCGCTGATCTGATGCTATGAGTAGTTTTATGAAAATATCTTGAAGGAATAAGTCCTTCTTGAATGCAGTTTAAATCAGCAACACTGTCTATTAGAGCAGTAAATTCTTTTTTATAATTATAAGCTATAAGAAGAGTAATCTTAGTATAAAACTTTTGGGAAGTGAAAGCTTTCAAGCTCAGTAAAAATTCTTCTTTATTATTACCAAAATTAAGGGTTGTAAGAAAATTAACATCTTTACTATCTTCTTCATATGAAGATGATTCTGAGCTATTATCCAGCTCCTTCAGACTTTCAATATTATCAAGTCTAATTTCTATAGTGACATTCTTTTCCTTTAAACGATGAATGTCTTCTTTGAGACTATTAATCTCTAGCTTCAGATCACTGATAGTAGTAGGAGAACTTATCAGTTTCCTTCTTTCTATCAGGAGATTCTTGACTTCTGCCATCGTGTAAGAACCTTCTTTGGTAGGGATATCCTCTGTAATATGGGTTTTAGAGGTGGAAGTATTACCGATTTTATCAATAATCTGAGCTCTTATTTCCGGATCTTTTACAATCTGTAAGAGCTCTATAACTTTGTCACTATGAATAACATTGATGCTCAATTCTTTGAACTGAGAATATATCTTATAAATATCATCTTCTTCCCTCTCATTTTTGCAATTTAGCCCTTGTTGACAAGGCAAACAATCATCATCTGAAGACATAAAATCTTCCTGGTGAAGGGATTTAAGATCTTCACTTGTAGAGGATTCCTCATGACGGCTGTCTTCTAATTTTGATTTTTCTGAATCAGAATTTAGCGTGATTTTGCAAAGAGACTCTTTGATATTATCGTCAATATCAAGGTTCTTGCATTTTTCCTTGACTCTGCAATCTTTAGCATAATGACCAAATCTACCACACTTGTGGCAAGTATCAGATTTGTCAAATTTTCGCTTTGATTTATAAAATCTTTTTTTTTCTTTATAAGGTTCATCTCTTCTTTCTTTCTTTTCCATTCTTCTTTTCTTCCACGCTTTATAATCCTTCTTGGAAGATCTGTTCTTAGAAGAATGCTTCTCCTTCTTATCTTTAGAAGGTGCCTTAGGTATATCTAAAGCAAATTGCTCACAAAATTCTCCCAATTGTTGTCTTTCATTAAGACGATGCCTTTTAATCTGTTGATTCAACTTGATTTCATTGCACAAAGAAAGTTTTTCTTGTACACAGACACTAATGAGTTTTTCGTAGGTATAATCATCATAGTTAATACTTTGACTATCTCCCCTAAGAGTTTTCCTAACTCTTTCTGCAAAAAGAGTCGGCAGTCCATCTATAAACTTGGATTTCCAATAAGTGTTATTACAGTCTGGTAACTCCATAACCCTACTAAGAAAAACATCTTTATAAAATCTAAAATATGTGAGAGTCCTACACCTAAGGTTTTGGAGCAAGGTTCTTATGGTCTCACTATTATCCGACCATCTTCCTGAAAAATGTTCTATAATATTAAGAACAAGGCAATATACCACATTTTGGGTAAAATCCTGTTCTCCTTCTTGTTTTACCGCCTGGAGGATCTTATCCCTCTGATCCTGATTTATATAGGTATCCCACCAGCCTTTTAGTTGGCCAGTAAATCCTGTTGTTATCATATCAACAATAGTATTATCACTATTCTTGTTAGCTTTCCAGATAGTGCTATACATAAGCATTCTATGTACAGTTGTATAAATTTGTCTATCTGTGTAACCATGTATGTTCCATTCATAGATTTCCTTCCCATTATAACTATTAGTTATAATATGTTCATTCTCTTCCAAGAGCACATCCTGAGGAGTAGGTCTAGGATAGTAGTACATCCTTTGGACCGGTTTTCTTGCATATTTTTCTGAGATTTTATTAATATCATCAGAAAATTCTTTTTTATAACTGCTTTCTCCTCCGGAAAAATTGTCAACCCCTAAAGGCTTCAGACTACAGCCTTTGAATCTCTTTTCTAAGAAATTTTCCAGATCCGAAAAGTTTTTTATCTTGAAATCACCGATCTCCGGGGGAGGTTGGATGCTAGGATTGGCTACTTTCTCTTTTCCTTTAGAATTGGAATTGAGTCTAGAAAGTAGTTTATCAACATTATCATGAAGAGAAGTAATCTGTTCTCCTAATTATTATTATTATTACTATTATTATTATTATTACTATTATTATTATTATTGTCAACTTCAATCTAGTTTATTAGCATCCGAATTCAAGGAATAAATCCGAACCGAAATATATATAAATTTTTATATAGTTTTATGATTGTGTGGAAGGATCTCATCCTTTTACCCTAGCAAGGGAATTCACCATGACTAACTCTTAGAGCTTTTCGAACTCTTTCGGCAAATAAAGAGGGAAGGCCATCTATAAACTTAGCTTTCCAATGTTCGAGTTTATTTTTGGGTAATTCCATAACCCTACTAAGGAAAGTGTCTTTGTGCCATCTAAAGTTTCCTAAGGTCTGACATCTTAGACCGTTAAGGAGAGTATGGACATAGGATTTGTATTCAGTTTTCTGATGATAGTAGCTATGCTCCTCATAAGCAGTTATTTTCTAATAATAGATTAATGCCTACTGTGAGAAGCATAATTACTATCATCAAAAAACTGAATACAAATCATAATCTATCTCATATTTACCACGAAAGTTCTAGGCTCTGATACTAGATTACAGGATCGGCGACTGGCGGTAATCCGCCAATCAGATCTTGCAACTCAACATCCTTAAGCAAGCGGTAATCCGCACTGCATAAGAATTGAAATACACAAGAATTTTCATATAGCTTCTCGGACTACATGGTGATACTTTTACCTGAGCAAAGGGTCTGTCAAGGATCTAATACATACTTCTTATTGAGCCCATGTGTCTGGTAAATCTAACCGGGTATAAGGTGCCTTTTTTCAACTCCTTATCAGGTTGTGAACCACGGCTGACCAGACGGAGCCACTAAGGCAAAGTCAATAAGAGTAGTGCTAGATCCGACTGTACCTCGATCTCAAAACCAAGTCAAGAACCCATAACAAAATTCCTTTTTATTTTAATAAAGCTTAGATCGTTCATGATCTATATAGGAGAGAAGTTAGTTATTCAACATAGATTTGAGATCTTTAGCCGGACATCGTCCTGGCAAGGAGAGACTAAACTAAAAGAAAAATAAACATAAAAATACCTTATAGGAATGGCGAGTAAAGGATCAAAATTGTCCTTTATGTTTGAGTAAAGGATCAAAGTAGTCCTTGTGTTTTAACATGGAGCACTAATAGTCCTCCATGTTTCAACAATTGGTACACTTTTGGAGCTTTTCTCGTGCAGTTTTGGAGCTGTTTTGCTGTTGTTACGGTGATTTTCTGTTGCTGTTTTTGGTGCAGTTCTAGTGCTTTCTGGTGGTGGTGTTGATGCAAGTTTAATGTTGATTTAAAGGCTATTGTGATGTATCAAAAGTGTACCAATTGTTGAAACATGGAGGACTATTAGTGCTCCATGTTAAAACACAAGGACTACTTTGATCCTTTACTCAAACATAAAGGACAATTTTGATCATTTACTCTAGGAATGGCTGTCCCCAAAGTCCAAGATCTGAAGAACTGACCGGATATTTATTTATTGAACGGAATCGAAACAGTGCTTACAAAGGGATTGCTTTACAATGATTTAAAACTGTCTATAAGAGAGAGTATTTATTTTTCATTTCCTAAGGAAATGAACGCTTTTATAGACAAATATGAAAACGGATAGAATCTATGTACAATAAAAGGGGTCCCACCATTGGGGTCCTTAAACAGTGTATCTACTGTTGATGACCAGTGTATCTACTGTTGAGTGGGCTCAGGGCAATAGTGTATCTACTGTTGAATGGGCTTAAGGCTTTACGACGCTATCTTCGTTTTGCCTTTTCTTTGCCATGTTTCTTATCCATGGCCTTCATTTGTTGCAAAAATTCTTCTGCATCTTGTAAATCGGTTGCAGACAATATATTATATGTTTCATTTTGTTGTGACTCTTCCGCGGTATCATCATTGCTTGTTTCACTCCGCATCGATGTGTCTGATTTATCAATCTGGACAATAGTTTGAAGTAAATTTCTTTTTATTTCTTCTAAATAGTCATTGATCATGCTTTCCTTATCTCTGTCTTGAAAGGAAATTCTTCTGGAAATATGCATTACTGAGTTTTCATCAACAATTCCCTTTTGAAGGATTTTAGTGTATTCTTTAATTTTTTCGCTGATGATATCCAAAAGCTCCTGACCAATTAATTGTTTGGTTTTGGGATCCTTTTTCATTAACTTATCCCAAAAATTGTTATAATATGTCCTGTATAGGCAATGAATACTTTCCTCTGTGAAACCTACTTCAGGAGTCTATTTATGAATCCATGGAATTGAAAATTCAATAAAGAAATAGATTTGATATATCTTTTCTAACCAGCAGATATGATCTGTGAGGTATAATTTGTGCAGGTCTGGTGATACTTTAGTCCATTCCTTGTATAACTTTAGGAATTGTTCGGGTAGAATTTGAACTGTAGGACCGTGGTATGACCACCAATTTATGAACCAATTTGGGATAGGTCCTGCAAATATCTTTGCACACACTTTTATAAACCAAGTGTGTTTATGTCTATCATTGTTATAATATAGCACTTTATCAAATGCTTAGATATAATCCCAATATATGAAATTCATTCGAGTATTATTGAGACTTATCTACCTCTCTTTCATCGTGGAAATACCCTAGTCTTCAACAGATATAATCTGTTTAATAATAATTTTTGAGAAGTTATAAACATTCTCATTTGGGCTATAACCCGAACCGAAGAAGTGCTGAAGTTCTGCACTTCCTAAGCTTATCAAGATTTCTTCATAATACGAACGAGTTATGTATGAATCACCAGGATAGTACAAATCATTGATTAGGTACCTCTGGAATATCTTCCAGGGTTTATTCTTTCTCTGAAGCTCAGAGTTTTCTAAAATAAATATCATTTTTTTTTTCTATAATTTTTTGTAGGATTTGATATCATCAGTATCCTCTTTGATGACGGAAGCAAAAATATCTTTTTGCTTTTGAGCAGCCAGATATGCCAGCATGTTACCGTATATTGGACTGTCTTCTGGAATATCTTCCAGATTAACATATTGCCTTGAATTGGATGAAGATTCATCCTTATCAATTGAAATCTTTTTACTTATCAAACTTCTTCCTCCCATTTGTAAAGTTTATAAATTTCATCATCATCACAATTGCAAATATTACCTTTGCAAGTGGTGCAAGAGCTTTTTCTAGCTTCACGTTCTTCCTTAGACCGAAGGTTCCCATAAGAAAAGAAGATCTAGACGTAGGTCTAAGGAAGAACGTGAAGCTAGAAAAATGGGAGGAAGAAGTTTGATAAGTAAAAAGATTTCTATTGATAAGGATGAATCTTCATCCAATTCAAGGCAATATGTTAATCTGGAAGATATTCCAGAAGACAGTCCATTATACGGTCACATGTAGCCATATCTGGCTGCTCAAAAGCAAAAATATAATTTTTCTTCCGTCACAAAAGAGGATACTGATGATATCAAATCCTATGAAAATTACAGAAAAAAGAAATGATATTTCTTTTAGAAAACTCTGAGCTTCAGAGAAAGAATGAACCCTGGAAGATATTCCAGAGGTACCTAATCAATGGTTTGTACTATCCGGGTGAGTCATACAAAACTCGGTTGTATTATGAAGAAATCTTGATAAGCTCAGGAAGTGCAGAAGTTCAGCACTTCTCCGGTTCGGGTTATATCCCAAATGAGAATGTTTATAACTTCTCAAAAATTATTATTAAACAGATTATATCTGTTGAAGACTGGGGTATTTCCACGATGAAAGAGAGGCAGATAAGTCTCAATAATACTCGAATGAATTTCACATATTGGGATTATATCCAAGCATTTGATAAAGTGCAATATTATAACAATGATAGACATAAACACACTTGATTTATAAAAGTGTGTGCAAAGATATTTGCAGAACCTATCCCAAATTGGTTCGTAAATCGGTGGTCATACCATTGCCCTACAGTTCAATTTCTACCCGAACAATTCCTAAAGTTATACGAGGAATGGACTAAAGTATCACCATTCCTGCACAAATTATACCACACAGATCATATCTACTGGTTAGAAAAGATAGATCAAATCTATTTCTTTATTGAATTTTCAATTCCATGGATTCATAAATAGACTCCTAAAGTAGGTTTCACGGAGGAAAATATTCCTTGCCTATACGGGACATATTATAACAATTTTTGGGATAAGCTAATAAAAAAGGATCCCAAAACCAAACAATTAATTGTCAGGAGCTTTTGGATATCATCAACGAAAAAATTAAAGAATACACTAAAATCCCTCAAAAGGGAATTGTTGATGAAAACTCAGTAAGGCATATTCCCAGAAGAATCTCCTTTCAAGACGGAGACAAGGAAAACATGATCAATGACTATTTAGAAGAAGTAAAAAGAAATTTACTCCAGATTGATAAATCAGACACATCGATGCGGAGTGAAACGAGTAACGATGATACCGCAGAAACCTTGGAAGAGTCACAATGAAATGATACAAATAATATATTGTCTGCAACCGATTTACAAGATGCAAAAGAATTTTTGCAACAGATGAAGGCCATGGATAAGAAACATGGCAAAGAAAAGGCATAACGAAGACAATGTCGTAAAGCCTTAAGCCCATTCAACAGTAGATACACTATTGCCCTGAGCCCACTCAATAGTAGATACACTGGTCATCAACAATAGATACACTGTTTAAGGACCCCAATGGTGGGACCCCTTTTACTGTACATAGATTGTACTTGTTTTCTTTTTTGTCTATAAAAGCTTTTATTTCCTTAGGAGATAGATATCAGAAAAATAAATACTCTCTCTTATAGACAGTTGTAAATCATTGTAAACCACTGCCTTTGTAAGCACTGTTCTAATTCCGATCAATAAATAAATATTCGGTCAGTTCTTCAGATCTTGGACTTTGGGGACAGCCATCCCTATAAGGTATTTTTAATTTTAGTTTAGTCTCTCCTAGACAGGATGATGTCTGGCTAAAGATCTCATATCTATGTTGAATAACTAACTTCTCTCCTATATAGAGCATGAACGATCTAAGCTTTATTAAAATATAAAAGAATTTTGTTATGGATTCTCGACTTGGTTCTGAGATCGAGGTACAGTCAAATCTAGCACTACTCTTATTGGCTTTGCCTTAGTGTCTCCATCTAGTCAGTCATGGTTTACAGCCTGATAAGGAGTTGAAAAAGGGCTCCTAATACCCGGTTAGAACTATCAGACACATGGGCTCAATAAAAAGTATGTAGTAGATCCTTGACAGACCCTTTGCTCAAGTAAAAGTATCATCATGTAGTCCGAGAAGCTATATAAAAATTCTTGTGTATTTCAATTCTTATGCAGTGCGGATTACCGCTAGCTTAAGGATGCTAAGTTGCTAGATCTGACTAGAGGATTACCGCCAGTCGCCGATCCTATAATCTGGTATCTATTATTATTATTATTATTATTATCATCATCATCATCATCATCTTTACTATCAGTGTTTATGAGAATGTCTCTAGTTCTCTCTCGTTTTTAGTGTTAGCACTACCGTGCCTATCTTATATATAGTCTCTTTTTAGCTCGGTTGGCCTATGATGCCTATTGAGTACCCATGTTTTGATACTCATACTACACTTCTACATCTTTTTCTGATGCAACACCCAATACAAGCCACCCTTATTGATTTCAGATTTCATGAGGTCATTATTGTTGGATCATGGCGAGTTATTGATGTCTGGAGACTTGTTGTTATCTCTCTTGCACTATCCAAGTATTTTATATTTTGATTAGAGAGACCTATTGTATATAATCATTTTCTGTACTTAGACACTTTTGTACTAGGGACACCAGGTCCGAAGTTGGGTTATGTATATATCTGTCTTCTCTAGTGACTTTTGGATCTTTATTGTATATTTTATACAGTTATGTACACATCTATGCTATGTCTCTATTCTATGTCTTATTATTTTGTCCGCGTTAGTTACTTCTAGTTTTATTTATCGCATGTTATTTTATGGTTAAAGTATCATTTGTATACAAATAAAGTTAATTTACACAAATTTCTCATGTTATCCATTTTTCAGACAAATAAAATCATCAAGCCAAATAGTTAGAATTTGCTATATAAATTCGTTGTATTAATTATTTTCTCCGAAACTAATGTTAAATTTGACAGCTCAAATATATATCCTATATATTCATCTTAAACCATTCTAGACTAATAAGTAATAAATAATTATTTATGATTATGAAAATCTACTTCCTTTGATATAAGTAGAATAGTTCCATATGAGACACTTCAAAAATGACATTCTTTCTTCTTTGTAAAAATATTCACCACAAAATTTCAAAATCCAAAGTATTCACTAATCAAATAAACTTTGAAGATGTATTAAATAGAGGTGTCTATATAAAGATTGTAAAGAATTGAATCAACATAGCAAGACATGAATGCAACAAGATAACTAAATTTCTCTAGTTTCAAAGCCATCTATAATCTGTTTGAAGCCTTATATGGAAAAAAAATAGCACAAAAGCATTTGATAAAAAGTAGATTACTCGCAAAAGAAAGCAATGGAGAATGCATAGAGTGAGTCGCTTGTTGAATTTCCATCCAAAAATAAAATTTGGCTTCTAGCTATACGGAGTGATCATTTTGAATTTTGACAAATCCTAGAGGATTCTGCAATTATTCCAAGGAAAAATAATTTTTCAAAAAGTTAAATAAATAGAGAAAAGTAGAAAATTATTTATTTACCTGAATTTAAAGTAATACTTACAAGTTTGCCGTAGGATTTTACTCGTAAATACTAGTTTAGGAGACCTGCATGTTTCTCCATAGCGGAAGCATATGACAACAACCATCATTCATATTTACACAAGAAAATCACGATTTGCTTCCCTAGGATACTAGGTTGTGGGAATACGGGTATTCATCCATCTCGAGAAGATTTTCGATGACCCATCGGAAATCCCCACGAGATGAATAAATCCTCATATTTCCACAACCTAGTATCCTAGGGATGCAAATCGTGCTTCTCTTGTGTAAACACTAGTTGTCAACTAATGTATAAAATGTAGTTTATCCTAAATCCATAATGATATATTTACATGCTAAGGGTTAGGATTAAGGAGGTGGATGAACTAATGGTCTCACAGACTAATTAGCACCCCTTATGGATGGACCCGACCCAATAAATATTTTCAGCATTTGTTTGGGTCTTTCTATTTGGATCTTCTATAGTTGAGAATGGGAATGGGGGGCGGGGGGTAGTAGAGGTTAAAACATTTCAATGGATAATTTTTAATAATAGTTAAATTTTTCCAACTTTTTCATAAATTGGATAGCAAAATTTAATAAATTAATTTTGGGCTATATATATTAATTGTATTTTTTTTATTGATAATTGTTTTCCCTTTATGTTGTTCATTCTTTTAAATGACATCCTAAGAAAAGTTTTGAATTTCTTACTATAATTACAATTCTTCGAATAGATAGGAATTCATACAAGATTTCATGTTAATATCTAAAATTGAGTCCAAATTTAGTAATCTGAGGTCCCTATTTTGACATAATAAATAACTATGATTTGAAATCATGTTGATTTGAAGTTGAAATTTTAATGTAATGACCCTCGAGTCATTTGCTTACTTATGTGTTTCTTTCCTATTTTATCCCTTCTCGTAGCTTCTATGTTGTGTATTTGATGTGTTAAGAAGAGTGTAATGTTTCCCAAGGTAGTTAGGAGAGTTTTAAGTGAGATTTACTATTTCAGAGCTTTTATTTGGAAAGGGTTGACTTCGGTCAACATCCTTGGTAAGCAGGTTCAGATGGGATTTTTCTTTAGTGTCGTTAGCTTGAGAATGTTGAGTTTGGTCTAGTAGGACCCTTGGTTGGGACCACATAGTGGTTGGGTTGAGTTTGGGATGAGATCTCAGTAATTATTGAAATACGTTATCAAATTAATTTGGAGTGACACGATGGAAATTTACGGAATTTGCAATTTGACTTGGGTTGACATCATCACCTATAGTAGCCGGCAGGTCACTATAGTGGTCTAACAGGACCAGAAATAAAAACATGTGAATTTTATATTAGGAATCCTCCTATTTAGTTGAAAAAAGAACGAGGGTTGCTCCAAAAATTCTCCTAGACTGCTTTAAGCTTGGGAGTCTCTCTGTAATAAGTGCATTTGAAGACTCAACCTCGGGTCTCCACGGAAAATCATAACAATGACCCCTCTACTGCCTCCCATCTGAGCCGTACCTTTGCCATGCGGAACTATAGCTCCACTAGGACTCCTACTTGGCCTCAGACAACCTCTGCCTTGTCTGAGCTTTGCCCGAGCTCTAGTCTTGTAACACATCGGATCTCAAAATGAAGAAAAATCCTAGTTTTCAAAAAACTGGTGCCAATACCAATGGAACCACCCACGAACCGTAGGTGGAGTTCCATCATTAAGGCCCAAGTCTTTATTGTCTCTGATCCCACCCACGATCGACCAGTACGGTCCGTGTTTGAACCTGCTGACCGTAGGTGAGGGTCAACAACCAGTTAGAGGGAAATTGTTGTTGGGTCAAATATAAACGGTCATAAATTTTAGCACAAAAGGAATTAGGTGGAACATGACCTACAAAATGATAGATAATTGAATCATCTTTCCAACGCCATCGAGTTCACTAAAATCCCATCTCTAAGTAAAACGTTATGCTCATTTCAGTGAAGCCTTGTCGAGCATAATTGACCGATGACCCCTACCTACGGTTCGTAGGTCAAACGATGGTTCGTAGGTCCCTCCGTGGATGGCCTTCGTCAAATTTTAAGTTAGGGTCATTTAGGTCTTTTTCCTATGCGTTGGGGCCCTTAAGCTACGTCATTTAATGCCTAAACTACATCATTTTACTTAGTCTAAGCATAATAACTTAGTCAGACTTACCCAGAACCCTCATTCTACAAAATTCACCAGAACTTAGAGCGAAAAAGAGGAGAAAGATTCGACCAACCCCTCAAGAACACGCAATAGGTTTTCTTCAGTTCCAACCTCGAAATTGAAGGATTTCTCCGTAGATTTCATCACTAGGTATGTGGGATTTCACTAGTGGGTTCCTTTCATCCACTAGGTCCCCAAAATTCAGTCAGATTCTTGATTCGCTATATCTTTCTTAGACTAGGGTTTCTAAAACTTTAGATATTGGTTGTGATTTAGCTGTTATAGTATTCTTAATCAGAATATCATGTTTACGTGAAATCGTTGCTTAGTTCCTTGCATGAAACTCAGAACCCTAGTTGTGTAGATTCTCTTAGTTCATGAATTACACTTGCTAGATCAGTTAAACAGATATACATGCTCTAGATTTGAATGGTTCATTGTTAATACCTAAATGTTGCATTCTCAGATTTGCATGTCAAATATTGAGTTATCCAGCCTTTCAGTTATGCTATGTCATACACATTTCCAGATGGGAGTAGGCTTAGCACCAAGTTGGACTAGGGTGAATCGTACCCTCATAGTCCCTGAACTACGTGCCCCCGTAGGTTTATAAGTCCCCTCTGTTGGGCATCAGATTTAGTGATCACACCAGTCATGCCTTTATACCTCTAGCAAGGTATTGGGTCCTCTCGATAGGGCATATACATCGGACTCCGCATTTAGCTCACATGGTTTTATGTTGGTTAATAGTATCTCCCACAGTCAAACTGTAGTGCATTTGACCAGGTTTTCAGTTATATTACAAAATTCAATCTTAGTATGTCATGTTCAGGATTAGTACTTGGTCATTGCATTTAGCTCAGGCTTCGATATATTTCAGCAATTACACTTAGTTCAGATTATATTATTGCTCAGTATGTTTTGTTCTATATATGTATTTGTTCAGCTATATTCTATTTCATGCATGCTCAGTACTTTCCAAGTACTGACGCATACTCTGTGCTACATCCTTTCATGATGTAGGTTCAGGTATTCAGCATCCAGATCACCCATAGATCAGTTCTCGATCCGCACTTCAGCAGCTTCAATGGTGATTCCTTATACTTCGAGGACAATAGACATGTTTTTTGTATTCAGCCTTTCATTTCAGTTTCAGTTTTTCTAGGGTTAGCTTCGGGCATGTCCCAACAACTTTAGTTAGTAGAGGCTTTTTCAAACATAGTATTACACTCAGCTTTAGTTTTCGAGTGATTGTTCAGTATCAATAAACTCATAGTACTTTATATATGTTCAAATAAGTACTGGGTATTCCCCATCTTTCAGTTAATTATCGTTTTAAGCTTCCGTATAGTATATCTTCATTCAATTATTTTAGTATGCTTATGATATGCCAGATTCAGGGTTAGCTTGGGGTCACTCGTGATCCCAGGTCTCGTGTTTAAGTCAAAGGGGTAGCCTCGGAGCGTGACAAACTTGGTATCAGAGTATTAGATTCAAGAGTCCTAGGATGTCTAAAAGCCACACTAAGCATATTCCTTTTCATGGGTGTGAAGTGCACCACATCTAATGAGAGGGAGGATACGAAGTGTTTTAGGAAAAAACTTTACTTCTTGCTATTCTTATCGTGCATGGGTATGATCTCCTTCATAATTCGTTGTTATGTGTTTCAGATCATGCCTCCTCGTAGAGATTACGGAAGGAATGCTAATGCTCGCAACGCTAACGCAGTTCCTCTAGTCCCAGACCATGAGGTTTTGAATTCAAAGTTTTGGAATGTTATCCAGCTCTTGGCTCAGAGTGTAGCTAACCAGAACAATCAGCAGGCCCCAGTTCCTACTAATGCTAATAATCGGTCAGCAGCGGCTAGGGTTTGGGATTTTATTTGGATGAATCCGCCAGAGTTTCTAGGGTCGCAAGTTGGTAAGGACCCACAAAACTTTAGTGACAAGGTTAAAAAGATCTTTGTAGTGATACAAGTGACTTGTAATGATAGGGTAGGGTTGGCATCCTACCAGCTTAAAGATGTAGCTCACATTTGGTTTACTTAGTGGAAGAAAACAAGGGTACGGATGCAGTTCCAGTGACTTGGGATTGCTTTACTGGAGCTTTTTTGGACATGTTCTTCCTAAAAGAGTTAAGAGAGGCTAAGGCTCAAGAATTCATGAATTTGAGTCAAGGTACCATGTCAGTCCAAGAGTACGGACTTAAGTTCACCAAAATCTCCAGGTATGCTCCACACATAGTTGCTGATTCGAGGGCACAAATGAGTAAGTTTTTGTTTGGGGTATCTGTCTTAGTGAAGAAAGATTGGAGGAATGTTATGTTGTTAGAGGATATGAATATCTCTAGGCTCATGACTCATGCTCAGCAGGTTGAGAGAGATAATCTTAGGTAATTAGCTAAGGATAATAAGAAGGCTAGGACATGGAACTATGATTAATCTCAGCAGAAATTGGGTGGTGGAAATCGCTCGCAGTTTCAGCAGAAATCTTCAACCCCAGCACCTTCATCAGCTAGTGCTATATCCCCCAGGTTTTGACAGGAACATAAAGGTAGGGCATCAGGCTCTAGGTCACATGGGAGTGCTTCAGGTAGCAGGACTTTCCCAACTTGTCCAAACTGTGGTAAGAACCATCCAAGCGAGTGTCTTGCAGGGAAAAAATGGTGCTTTGGGTATGGTCAGTCTGGCCATAGGTTGAAGTACTTCCCTTCTGCCATGCATGGGCAAATGAGGTAACAATAATAGGGCTCAGTCTATAGTTCCAGCAGGTCACCTAACTTAGTAGGGTGCTTCATCTGGTACAGGTGACAGGCAGTGCCATAACAGGTTGTATGCTCTCCAGACTTACCAGGACTAGGAAACTTCTTCTGATGTGGTTACTAGTATGTTACGAGTCTTTCATCTAGATGTTTATGCATTGTTAGATCCAGGTGCTACTATTTCCTTTGTAACTTCTTATATAGCAGTAAACTTCGATGTCAAACTAGAAACTCTTACGGAACCCTTCTCAGTCTCTACTCCAGTTGGTGACCCAGTTATAGCCAGACGGGTATACAAAAATTGCCCTGTCACAGTCTCTCAGAAAGTCACCTCAGCAGATCTTGTAGAGTTAGAAATGGTAGACTTTGATATCATTCTAGGCATGGATTGGTTACATTTATGTTATGCCTTAGTCTATTGTAGAACTAGGATAGTTCGGTTTCAGTTTCCAAACGATCAGTCTTAGAATGGAAGGGTAGTAGCTCAGTGCCTGTAGGTCGATTTATCTCCTACCTTAAGGCCAAAAAGATGATCTCTAAAGCATATGTATATCATCTTGTTCGGGTTAAGGTTTCAAACTCTGAAACTCCAAATCTTGAGTCAGTTCCAGTAGTAAATGAGTTTCTAGAAGTGTTTCCAGAAGATCTTCCCGAAGTTCCTCCCGAAAGGGAAAATGACTTTGGAATTGATCTCCTTCCAGATACCCGACCCATTTTGATTCCTCCTTACAAAATGGCTCCAGCTGAGCTTAAGGAATTTAAAGAATAGTTGAAAGACCTTATAGATAAGGGATTGATCAGACCCAGTATCTATCCATGGGGTGCTCCAGTGTTGTTCGTGAAAAAAAATATGGTTCTCTCAGAATGTGCATTGACTATCGTCTTTTGAACAAAGTCACAATCAAGAATAAGTATCCTATCCCCCGGATTGATGACTTGTTCAACCAACTTCAGGGTGCTAGTTGCTTTTCTATGATAAGCCTCAGATCCGACTATCATCAGCTTAGAGTCAGAGATTGTGACATTCTGAAAACAACCTTCAGGACTCGATATGGTCACTATGAATTTGTAGTTATGTCTTTTGGACTAACAAATGTTCCTGCAACTTTCATGGACTTAATGAACAGGGTGTTCAAACAGTATTTGGATTTGTTCGTTATTATATTTATTAATGTTATCATCATATATTCTTGGAATGAGTTGGAGCATGAGACTCATCTGAGAGTTGTTCTGCACACTCTCAAGGATCGCCAGTTATTTGCTAAGTTGAGCAAATGTGAATTTTGGTTACAAATAGTCATTTTCCTTGGTCATGTGGTATCTAGCGAAGGAATCTGAGTGGATTCTCAGAAAATAGAGGCAGTGAAACAATGGCCCAGACCCACCTCTCCAACAAATATCAAAAGTTTTTTAGGTTTGGCAGGTTATTATAAGAGATTTGTTGAAGGATTTTCATCCATAGCTTCCCCATTCACCAAGTTGACTCAAAAGAAAGTCAATTTTTTGTGGTCAGAGGAGTGCCTGAAAATTTTCTCAGAACTTAATACTAGGTTGACTATAGCTCATGTATTGACTCTACCAGATGGTTCAGATGGTTATGTGATTTATTATAATGCATCCAGGGTCGGCCTAGTTTGTGTGTGTAAGGTCATAGCTTATGCTTATAGACAAATTAAGGTACATGAGAAGAACTACTCGACTCATGACCTCGAGCTTGCAACTATAGTATTTTCCCTAAAGATTTGGAGACATTACTTGTATGGTGTTCACGTAGATGTGTTCACAGATCATAAGAGCCTTCAGTATGTGTTCACCCAAAAAGAGTTGAATCTTCGTCAGAGGAGATGG